>PVJN01011803.1:0-41307 GCA_004026805.1 Lasiurus borealis
TGCTTCCTGGAATCGGGACTTCTATTTTTCTAGTACTAAATTAAATGCACCAAGTTATAAAACACTTTTTCATAACACTTTCTCACTGAGACTCCCAGGACTTTTAATAGCTCCAGAATATATTTTCCCATTTTCTATAAGGCTCAAAAGTAATATAGGCTCTAAAAAATCCGGTAAGAAGACTCTGCAGAAAGTCGAGGCAGAAGAGGACTCTGATGAAGAGAGTGATCATGAAGTGGGTGAGCAAGAAGAGGAGGAGCTAGAGGATGACCCCAGTGTGGTCAAAGACTATAAAGACCTGGAGAAAGTAGTGCAGTCTTTTCGGTACGATGTTATCCTGAAGACAGGCCTAGATATTGGCAGAAAGTAAGTATGATGTGCATTTCATTACAGAATCACTTGTCTTCCTGTTGGTTATTTTGACATAGCATTATCAGTATTGTCGTGAAGAGTAACCATCGATATGAAAAGACCTTAGAGGAAACCTCTTTCAATTCTAAAGACGAAAAAATTGATTCCCAAAGAAGTCAAGTGACTGCAAATCCCACGTGCCATATTTCCTTGTTTCTAAAACTCCCATAAGATTGTAAGATGAACCATTAATTTAATAACATCTTTGAGGAGAAAAAGAATCACTGTGTTAGATGTATGTTGCAAAAAAAAAAAAAAGATATATTGTAAGCATAAATGCATGTGGGTTTCACAAATGTCGCAGCGTGAAGAAATACCTTGGGCATAAATTCTCTGTGCTTCAGTTTCCTTATCTGTAAAATGAGGATAATAGCACCTGCTCTAGAAGTCAGTGGTAGGATTAAATGAATATTTCTCTATGTATCTCAAACACTTACAGCAGTGCCTGGCACATAGTAGATACTCAATATATGTTACCTATAATGATGAACTTTGTGTTCAAATATAGTGCACAGGGATAGTAACTATAACTTTCAAGATTTCTTTAATCTCATTCTCTCTTAGATTATAATTATGTAAGAACTAGAGGCCCATTGCACGATATTTGTGCGAGAATAGGCCTTCCTTCCCCTGGCTTCACTCCCAGCCTCCCGAGAACCTGCACGTCCTCGTCCTCAGCCACCGGGAGCTAGCAAGTCCTCACTTCTGCCTGGAGCCCCGCTTCAGTAGCTCCTTCAGCTGCCCACTTCCCATCATAACAGGCATCATGCCCCTTCCAGCTGCTCCACGCCTGCATATGCAAATAAACCTCCATCTTTGTTGGGTTAATTTGCATGCTCACTCTGATTGGCTGTGGGCATTGTGGAGTAATGGTTAATTTGCATGTTTCCCTTTTATTTTAAGATAGTGACCCTTATTATTTATTCATTCCTGTAATAATCATTGTATGCATATTGCACTCAAGTTAAGAATTGTGGTATCAATGATAAATTCAGAAAGATTTCCTTATGTAATTTGTACCTTTATGACCTAATTCAGTGGTCGGCAGACTGCGTCTCACGAGCGTGGTTTGTGAACCTCGGTTTGCTGCTATGTTGACTAATGAGTTTGCCGAACACTGACCTAGATTCTCGATTCTAATAATTACAGGCTGTGATTAAGCCCTTATCCCAGTGGTTGGCAAACTCATTAGTCAACAGAGCGGTAAACCATGGCTCTCGAGCCGCAGTTTGCCATCCACTGACCTAACTTAATGGCATAGTTTAATTTTCTCAATCTATGCAGTGTAAGAACTCATAGGCAGCCTGATTAGGATTTGTTGAATGTTCTCTAAAATATGACAAAGTCATAAGGGGTCCTCTCCTCTCCCAGGGTAGTAGCTGCTCTTGCTGTCATTAAGCAGAACCCCAGATATCAGTCACTTGGAATCAGAGCATCAGGAAGAAAGGGCATTGATTTTGTCTGTGTCCTTCCCTGGTCTAGTTGCTCCAGTGATTAAAGGCAGACAGATCAGCAGCTGCTGGGATTGGAGTTTCCCCAACCTCAGTGCATACTAGTGAGGGTTTCTTAATGGGCTCAGCATACGTGTGGTGCCTGGTTTTTCTGTCACAGCACAGAGCAGGTATGTGAAGGGGAGGGAGTGCTCATTACTTGGTTGAGAATCACAGGAGCTGCCACCTTGAAGGGAGTTGCTGCACAGGGAATCAGAGAATTTGGGCTCCTTTCTGAGATGGCTGGTGCATGTGCCGAGCCCTCTTGGAAAGCCCCAGCAAGGTGTCCATTACCTGCCTGATGGTACTAGCAAATCCTTGCAGCAGGTCAGCGTCTATTTAGAAGTACCCTTTGGTCTCCCTGTTTTCAATACATAAGAGAGCAGTTGACTTTCATGTTCCCAGTACCCAGGCTGAAGATTTTATGGGGAGGTAGGTCACTGTCTGAATAAGCATTAATGGCAGGTGTGTTTCTCAAACTTGTGTAATGGTTTTGAATATATTTCTATTTTAAAGCACTTGGCTTTTTTTTTTTTTCTTAAGCAAAGTGGAAGATGCATTCTACAAAGGTGAACTCAGGCTGAATGGGGAAAAATTATGGAAGAAAAGCAGAACGGTGAGATATTAAGACAGCCAAATCTTTTGGGCTGTTGCTTTGCAAGTACTCAAGTAATTAATGCCCCTAACTTTCCCTTGGGCTCCTTACTTGGGGCATCCTTGTGTCTGTCTTTCCATTTCTCAGATCTCCCTCTGGCCTAATCACGCTAGTGAAAGTCACCAGCTGGCTTCTTCAGTCGCACAGATCACTTGCTCTTTTGCAGCCATAATGACTTTGAGGTGAAGCTTCCCCCTTTTTTTTTTTTACATTTTAAAATAACAATCAGAAATGGCAAAAATCTATTATTTAAATTTTCTCAGTCATAATAATCAGGCTAAAAAGAAACATAGATCTATGGAGAGATTTTTTGGCCCGCTGTTTACCTGCGCAGATGTGTAATTCTGTGCAGGCAGAGGACACCCCTCCCCCCAGCACCTGCTGGGTACCCTGCTCTGTGCAGGCAGCTGTCACACAGGAGGGGTCATGTTCTTCTAACAGCTCCACATCCACACAACTGGAAGCAAAAGAAGTCCCTTAGAAAATGTAGTTCCAGTATCCACGGTTACAACAAGTCATACTTGTTAATTCTATTAAATATATGTATTTTTATAAAAGTAAATTACATAAATATATGCATCTAGAATTAAAATATTAATATTATTAGTATTCTTTGAGTGGGGCATTATGAGTTATATTTTCTTCATGCTTCTTATTTTCTGAATTTCTTACAAGTAAATGTCTGTCCCTTTCATAATTGGAAGATACAATAATGAAGGTAAAAGTCAACAAAACAAAAAGATGAATGAAATACCCTTAAAAAATTAGGAAGACCTCTGAGGCATTGGCAGACATAATCTACCGCCTAGTGTCCAGGGAACCAGTGTTCTGGGCAAGTTAGACACACTTTTGGAGGTTGTTTTTATTTTAGCTTTCTTCAGAGCCCTTTCAGGATCAGCGTGGACAGGATAAGGGGACTCCTCAGTGCTCAGGTTAGCCGCCAAGTCACAAGGCTCAATCTCCCTCTGATGGCACCTGACTAGCAGACTGGGTGTCAGTCATTACTCTGTGAACTGCAGGAAGTCAGGCAATACAGCCACGCTTCTGGAGATTGGGTCCTTCTCCAGCCTTACTTGCTTTTTCGGGGTTGTAGTCCAGCCCCCTTCTCACCAGCTGCAATGTTCCAAAGGCAAGACCCCTTGGTGCAGGCGCCTGTGCTGGGGTCTCATTTACAAACACCCCAGGTCTATTATTCTCCCTCTGCTATGAGATATTGTTAACTGCAGCCTAATTGCTGCTGCTTTATTCTGCCTTAGGTGTTCTGTTATCTCAGTTGCCTTCCAGATTTCTCCTGAGGGTCAGCAAAGGAAGGGGCCAGTATTAACATTCTGCTGCCTGTTACTAGGAGACCTGGTAGCCATAGTAACTGCAGCTAAGGGGAGATTTGAAATGTAGATATTTGGAACTGTCCCTAATCCCGGTTTGCTTTATGTCTGCTGTGCCTTCTCCCACATTAGGAAGGATAGGGCCTTGAAAGGAATAAAGAACACCTCCCCATGCATGGCCTCCTCCGTGGGGCTTGTGCCTGGCTGCTGGCCTGAAGGGTCAGGCGCTTGCCTGATGCTGCAGCTGTAACCCTGGCTGCTTGCAGCTGAGCAAAGCTGTTCTGTGAGCTGCAAACCATTTGGAACCCAGAGTGCTGTAAGTGCTGGGTAACTGTTGATTCAGACAGGAGTATGTGGTGAGTCCAGGTGTGGGGATGAAGCCTTCCTGAATTCTCCTCTTTCTGGGATAGGCTGGGGAAAGGAGAACGGTTCCTTCCACTTTTCAGGTTCCTGTGAGCCTGCTCTTCTCTTACAGGGTAGACATCACCACAGTATGTGTATGAGAAAGTACCCAGAAGGCATGCCCTTCCTCTATGTCCTTTTGTGCCTTTTAAATTTCACATCATGTGCATACATTACTTAATTAAAATGAGTTTTAATGAAACAGATCCCCAAGCCTTGTATTTTTGGACATTAATTGTAAGTGTCCACACAGTTGGAGCTGTTTGGTTATTATTATTATTTTTTTATTGAACCCAGTAGAACTACAGGAGGATCCCCCGACCCCAGGTGATTCCTAGGTCAGTCCATCCTTCAAATCTAGGGGGAGAAGCAATCTTCATGCCTGGCTGTGGTGGGAGCCTTTCTGGCTCTCAGCCCAAAGGGGAGAGAGTTAATGGTCTAAAACAGGCCCCTGTGTGGGTTTTTCATCTGCCTCTCCGGGCTGTCTGGATTGACCAGTGTGGCATCATGCTGAGCACGTGTGCAATCCTCTGTTGTAGACTGAGTATTGTGCCTAGAAAAGCCTTGTGTGGGAGAACAGATGTTCCAGAAGCATGAAATTATGACTGCCTCAGCGAGCAGTCATTGGAAAATAAAGTAAAAGTCAGCATCTGGCACCATGCCTCTTAAACAAAAGGCTTCTAGTAGAATTTTAAGTGGTCATGTGTGTCCACTTGAAGTCCATGGCCCACACATGGGGGTCCCCTCCCCCCTGGAAGAATGGTGAGCTGTCTGAGATGGCCCTGGTCATCCCTGCTTGTGTTCCAGTGGAAGAACCACATGGCATGTGGGTCAGTTTAGCTCCTTCCTTGGTTGCCTGGCAGGCCCCTTGGATCCGGCATTGCTAAGACCAGGTGTCCATCCTGGGCTCTCAGCACCCTGGCAACGACTGAATGCCCTAGGCATGCCCTGTACTAGTGCAACCCACAGCTACATCTGGGCGGGAATGGGTTTGACCTCAGCCCTTTGAACCTACTGAATCAGCATCCAGCTTGACCCTCTTTTCTGTGGCACTCATCTTTGTGAGGTGAGGAGTCCTGTTCCTTTTTTTTTTTTTTTTTTAAGTATAGTTGGTATATAATATTATATTAATTATATTAGTTTTAGGTATACAATGTAGTGATTTGACATCTTTATACCTTAAAATGTGTCACTTCATTAATTTGAGTAATCATCTATCACCATGCCAGTGTATTCCCCTGCACCTTTTTCACCTGTCCACATTTCCTATGCGTCCCCCCTCCACCACCACTACCTTCTGGTAACCATCACTTTGGTCTCTGTCTCTTGTTTCTCTTGATGTGGCATTACTGGGGCCAGTCAGTGCCAGAAAAGCAGATACAGCTTTTTCCATTTTTCCAAGAGATACAGCTGAGCACTGTTCCATAATGACTCCCAGCAAACTGCCTAGGGCACGATCATGTAGCTCATCTGGATTGAAACCCATGAAAAGTGTTACACTGGAAATTGTCTTCTCGAGACAATTAGTAATCACTATGCACATAATCTCTAAGACTGGCCCCACTTTTTGTCTTTTGCCATTGTTACCAAATAAATGCCTCTGATCAGATGTGTCCTTAAATCATCCAGTAGAGGTATTTGAGTCACACCACTCAGGGACTGTCCACAAGCTGCCAGTTGTCTAAGTCTGAAGGCAGGACACTGACTGGTATTGAAGTGCACATGTCTGAGGCAGCTGAGCGTGGCCCTAGGAACCAAGTGACTGATACAGAAGAGTCAGGACCTTTTCTCATCTGCCCGTGGGTGATGATCACTTGGGGAAAACTCAAAGCAGAGATGTTTGCATTGGCCTGCATTTCCCAAGATGTAATAATAAAGGCTCTGTTTTCTCTTATATTTCAGGTGAAAGTGGGAGATACGTTGGATCTCCTAATTGGAGAAGATAAGGAAACAGAAACAATGGTAGTGATGCGGATTCTCCTGAAAAAAGTGTTTGAAGAGAAGACTGAAAGTGAAAAATTCAGAGTGGTCTTACGACGGTGGAAAAAGTTAAAATTACCCAAAAAGAGTGTGACAAAATAAATGGATTGCTTTTTAACGATGGTGTTTTCTACTGGTGGGGGAAGGCGCTAGCTCAAAAAACAGACATTTTTATTAAAACAAAGTCCTCTTATCATTTGTGGAATCTGCTGAACTATGTTGTAGCAGTCAGGGTCCATATTTTGGAGACACTACCACAGCCTGGATTTCTGTCCTGGGCTTGATTTATGCTTAATTTGACCTCAGGAGCATGAGTGAGATGCATGCAGGATGAACCAAGCCCAGAGAGGGTTTTAATGACTAGCCTGCTGTTTCCCACGTTCATTACACGGGAGACAGTATAACATCAACTGGCTTTGTTGTTAGTGTTTTTATTTCAGTTTTATCCCTAATGGCCAGCTTCCGTGAGTCCAGGCTTCTGAAGGCAAAAGCAAGCCCAGGGAAGGTCACCCTTCGCAGCCTTAGGGGAGCATTGGGAGACCTCATTCTCCTCAGCCTTTCTGAATTGCCAACATGTTGGCTTTAGTTCCCCCTTCAATTTCTCTTCAGAAGTCAGGCTGAGTAAAATCCCAATAAATTCCAAATAGGCTAGTTAGGGCCCATTTAAAATTAACTGGTTAGGGCAGGGGTTGATAAACTAAAGCAGCCAGAGGCCTTTTGCATGGCAGTCAGTGTGGTTCCGGCACATTTTTAAAGAATTTAAAAAATACAAAGGATGCCCTACCATTTTGGCTCAGTGGATAGAGCCTTTGCCTGAGGACTGAAGGGTTCCAGGTTTGATTCCAGCAAAGGGCACATACCTTGGTTGCATACTGAATTCCCAGCCCTGGTTGGGGTGCCCACGGCAGAAGGCAACCATCCGATACATCTCTCTCCCTCACTTTTCACTCCTTCCACTTTCTAAAAAAAAAAAAGGGAATCAATGGAGAGGATTAACAAAAAGAAAATATGAAGTGAAAAATTTCTCTTTAAAAACAAAGGGATATATGACAGGGACCTTATGTGACCCACAAAGCCTAAAATATTTGCAATCTGACCCTTTAGAGAAAAAACATAGTGACCTCCCCAGATAGAGGACAGGCAATAAGCTGAGAGTTTAATTTTCAGGTGAAAGTAGAAAATACACAGATTTTATCAGTGAAGAGAAGAAAATCAGATACTAATTCTCAAGAGTGTTATAAAAGGGACAAACATAAAGTAGTATAAGAAGAGACACACAAATATACATCATCTAAGGACTGCTCATTTGCATAAGTCAGTAGATTCTTAGGAGGTGTTTCATGGCACTGGAAGGGTTAGCTCAAATAGATTTATTTATGTCATGTCAGGAAGACTGACTGGCTCCAGGAATTCTTGAAAACTCAGGTTAACTGACAGTGAAGGAAAATGTAGCCTGAAGCAGTGGGCTTTTTGGGCCCAGAACCAGTATCGGTTTCAGAAGATCCAGGAACATCAATTTTGTAGAAATATCTTTTTATTGATTTCAGAGAAGGGAAAGAGAAACATCAGTGATGAGAATCATTGACTGGCTGCCTCCTGCACACCTCTTACTGGGGATCAAGCCCATAACCCAGGCATAGGCCCTTGACCAGAATCGAACCCGGGACCCTTCAGTCTGCAGGCTGACTACTAAGCCAAACCAGCTAGACTAAATGGCTTTCTGAAACTATTGGTAGAGTACCTAGCTTAGCTATTTGGCAGACTTGGACTCATTCCAGACTTCTCTGTTTTTAAAACTCTTAAGAAGATAACTGATGATGGAAAATGTTGGTTTGGTCACAGCTCATGGCAAAAACTGATCATAAACAAAAGCATTTCATAAAGATTTATGAACTCTGATCATGCACTCATTCCTACTTGACACAAATGATAGCTGCTTTATTATGCTGTCCGGGCAAAACCTCCTCAGATAAAAGAGTTGGATATTTCTAATGCAATGGTTCTCAACTGGGGGTGATTTTGCCACCGGGTACATTTGACAGTGTCTGGAGATACTGTTGGTTTTGGGGATGGCATGGACATACAGTGGGTAGAGACTGGGGACGCTGCTAAGCATCCTATGGTGCACCGACAGTCCCCACAACGAAGAGTTATCTGAGTCAGAATGTCCCTAGTGATGAGGTCAAGACCCTCTGATGGCACAACGAGGAAGACTTTTTTAATGGTTCTTTATTTTCCCAGAGAAGTATGGAAATGCTGCTAGTGTATGACTGAAGTTTTTAAAGGATGAACATTTTAAAGTTATGACTTGGTACGTTGTAGCAGGATGCACAGGAGAACGATCAGCCAGCACCCTGAGGGAGGAAAGTTTAACCTTTATCTGGAAGATCTGCTAGTCCAGGGGAATTCCAGATCCAGAGCCTGAAGTGAACTCCTGGGAGGCTCTGACCTATATATCTCCTCCTGTGGCGGGCCCCTGAGGGTCCCGGCAGCTCCACCCAAGTCAGTCTTGGGGAGGCCTTGGGGGCATGCTCTGGCAGCTCTGTCCAAGTCAGCGGTGGTGGGGCCCTGGGGTCAGGCTGTGCAGCTCCACCCAGGTCAGTCAGAGTGGGAAGTAAGACTACAGTTTTAACCTGATACTGAACTAGGTTGCAAGGCCCTCCCTCCCTCCCCCATTTTCCTTTTCAGATAGAGGCCTATCTAGCCCTTGTCTAGTAATGGTTAATCCTTTCAAAGAAATAGCTTTTTTCCCTAGGAAATATGGTGCTAATTGCATTTCTCAGCCAACAAAAAAGTAGACAAATAGGGGATAATTTGTGGTTTATTTGGTCAATAATGATTGGGGAGATAGAACCATAACTACAATTTTTTAAGAAACAACGAATAGCCCTTGCTGGTTTGGCTCAGTGGATAGAGCGTCAGCCTGCCAATGGAAGGGTCCCAGGTTTGATTCTCGTCAAGGGCACATGCAGGAGGCGGCCATTCAATGACTCCCTCTCATCATTGATGTTTCTCTCTCTTTCTCTCTGAAGTCAATTAAAATATATTTAAAAAGGAAAAAGAAAGAAGAAAATAGATTTCAGTTGGGGTGGTAGTGCCTGGTCCATGAGCCTCAAAGGATGTGCCATGACTTCCCACGGCAGTTCTGCCTGATCTGGGACATAGAGATTTTGGCCTTCAAACAATTACTGACAATCGCAGGGAGCAGCGAAGGAAATGGTAGGCTCTGGGGAGCAGCATGGGTGCGTCTCCCAAACTGTCTTTGAAAATCGGCCTTGAAGTCAGCCGTAGCAGGGTAGTCTCACCTTGGGAATCCGTAAACACCATGAATCAGAGTTTATTTTCCCTCGAGAGCCATTTACCAACAGGTTGTTAAACATTCACCAACACACCATTGTGTGGAATGGGGACGCACGCCCACACGTTTTCCCATGGGGAACAGCCCTCGCACCGGTACTCGCCCTCTTTCAGGTTATTTTTCTCCTCGGTTGGTTTCACGTATTTCACAGGTGCTCCCTGACTTCAGCCAACTATTCTAATGTGCATCCTTCTCGGTATGCATTCTTGTAAAATGTATTTTGCTGTTCTTTACACATTTAAATTTCCTAGGTGGCATTACTATATATTACATTTTGAACCTTTTCACTCAGAATGGTTTTTAAGATCCATCCGTGGCACTCACTATAGGGGCATTTAATCCATTGTTTCTCTCTGTGGCATAGTAAGTCCCAGTGTGCATCCACCATATTTTGCCTATTACCCCCCCCCCTTTTTTTTAAGAACGAAGGAGGTAAGGAGAGAATGAGAAGAACATCCATTTGTTCCACTTACTTATGTATTCATTACATAAGTTGCTTCTTGTATGTGCCCTGAATAGGGATCAACCCTGCAACCTTGGCATATCGGGACGATGTTCTAACCAACTGAGTTACCTGGTAAGGCCTTGCCTATCCTCTCTTCCAGGCTCCACCAACTCCCCTCACCACAAGTAACAGTGCTGACTTCCTCTCCACAATGGCTGCACCAGGCTGCTCTCCCACCGGCAACACACCAAGTGCCTGCAGGCCGGTGCCTCAGCCAGCCCCTGGCACGATGGCCCAGCTTTTGGACTTCTGCCAGTCTAATGCAGTCTGAAGAGGTGTAGTGGTAACATACCTCTAAGTTCTCCTTTCCTATAATGCAAGTGGAGCAGGCAGTTAACCAGCATGAGCAGAGCAGAACCGTAGGCCAGGTGCAGAGGGTCACCAGGGCGGAGAGCCCTAGGTGCCTAGCAACAGGCAAAA
Source organism: Lasiurus borealis (assembly GCA_004026805.1). NCBI lineage: Eukaryota > Metazoa > Chordata > Mammalia > Chiroptera > Vespertilionidae > Lasiurus > Lasiurus borealis. The sequence continues at coordinate 10,547 of PVJN01011803.1, forward strand.
CTCCAAGCCCTTGCCTGACCACTCCCTTAAGAATTAATTCCAGGAAGGTGACATCTAGGCTTCAGTTGGTTCAGCTCAAGTAACGCACCATATCAGGACCTGCTGCATTGACTAATGAGCCCCTGGCACCAACCACTCAGTGGAGACCCCACCCCCCAGGAGACACCGGGGAAACATGCTCTACTGAGATCTTCCCCTGAGGCCTTCAGATTAAAGCTCACTCACTCCATGGAGCATCCAGCTCCCTTCCCCACCCGCTGCTTCCCCCAGGGCATCATGCTCTTTCCCGGAGTATGTGCCCTAGCACCTCTCCGCCCTTTCTCCTCCCTTTTCCCCTCAAGATGCATCTTTCTTCCCACTCTTTCTTCTAAGCTCCAAGGACCCTTTTACTACTTCTGTTACTTTCTAAACTTCCCCTTAAGTTCCTTGGCTCAGAATTCTTTCACGCCAAGTAAAAGGCTCCCATGCACTGGGGAAAGCAGCGGGTGGGGAACTGTGAGCTCCTGTAATGGGTCAAGGGCAACTGTGCCTGTGCGGAGATTTCAGCTCATCCAATCCAAGGAGACTCGGCTTTAATACCCTGTCAGAAACAGAGCCTCAGGAAGACCAGGGCTATTGCGTTCTGCAGCACTGTGTTCCCGCCTGTGAGCAACAGGAGAGTCGGGAAACTGGGGGCCCACAGGTGCACCTCAGACCAACACCCAGCCCTGCTCCCCCTGGAATGGCTCAGCTGTCTGCACTGAGGGCCAGATCCAAGGCCTCAGCTGCCAAAGCCCCACATGCGTCTGGAAAACCAGTTCCAGGCCAGGACGTCAGGTTTTGGGCTGTTTACATCAGAACCCTCTCTCCAGGCTCAAACAGGCTTCACTACCAAGGAGGGAGGCTGGGACTTGTTAGAACCATGGAACAGTGCCCAGAAGGTAGCAGGTGTTTCAGATGCTTTTGCCGAAGGAACTTCCTTTAGAGGCAGAGATAATTCCTCCTGCAATCCTGGTTGTATTTCCTGTGGCATTAAAAGTTTTTGTGAGTCAAATTCTCTCTCACTTGGATGGATCCAGAAAGCTCAGAGATTGTAGACAGTGAGCAAAAGTTCAACGTAGGGGACTACTAGGTAGAGAGACATGGAGAAATTTACTCCACACAGCTTTGCAAATGGCAGCACAGAAATCAAGAGCACACACTTTGGCTGAAACCGGTTTGGCTCAGTGGATGGAGCGTCGGCCTGCAGACTGAAAGGTCCCAGGTTTGATTCTGGTCGGGGGCATGTATCTTGGTTGCGGGCACATCCCCAGTAGGGAGTGTGCAGGAGGCAGCTGATCGATGTCTCTCTCTCCTCAATGTTTCTAACTCTGTATCCCTCTCTGTAAAAAATCAATAAAATATGCCAAGACTGGTTTGGCTCAGTGGATAGTATCGACTTGCGGACTGAATGGTCCCGGGTTCGATTGCGGTTGGGGGCATGTACCTTGCTTGCAGGCACATCTCCACAGTGGGGCGTGAAGAAGGCGGCTGATCGATGTCTCTCTCTCATCGATGTTTCTGGCTTTCTACCTCTCTCCCTTCCTCTCTGTAAAAAATCAATAAAATATATTTTAAAAATATATAAATAAATCTATAAAATATATTTTTTAAAAAAAAGCACACACTTTGGAGTCAACCTGGCCATCTCTGCTACCTGTATGACCTTGGCTAAGTTAAGTAACTTGAAGCATCCCCTTTTGTAAAATGGGGGATAAAAATATCTAGCCCACAGGGTTTCTGTGAGGATTAACTGAAATAATGCTTGTGAGGTCGCTAGCACATTCTTACAGGAGCTCACACGATGGGAGTGCTAAGGAAAACAGAACTCCCTGTAACTTCAGGACCGGCCAGCCCTTCTGCACACACAGCTGTCACATGGGGGAGCCTCTGGAAGGAGGGGCTGTGGCATTACATGCTCTCAGTCTCTGTGAAGGACACAGCTCACCACCTGGACTATCAGGACTATAAACTCTATTTAGAAGAACAAATGAATTCTTATTCCTTCAAATAAAATCAACGGACATGCTCCACCACGCAGAAATGTTCCGGCAAAAGGCATCCCGTTCGGCAGTGCCCCAGGCCCTGATGCTGAAGCAAGGCAAACCACCTCTTCCTTGACCTAAAAGCTAAGATTTAGTATTTGAACACAACAGGAAACCACTCATTTCAGCTCAGAGCTATTTCTAATGGTCAGGAAAGTGCTAAGCCTTCCGTTTCTGTATACAGGGACAATCACGGCGAATTTTGTGGTTACTGTGGTGTAGCAGGTCTCAGAGTGCGGCCCCCAACGTCAGCACCAGCATCTCCCAAACCCATGGAATCAGAACCTCTGAGGGGCGGAGCCCAGAATCTGGTCTGACATGTCCTCTGGCTGTTCTGGGTGCTGATGGGAGTTCCACCCAGACCCCCCTTTGCCACTGCCTCCATCCTGTAGCTGCAAAGGCCAGCAATCCTTCTGGAGCCACCCTGCCAGGTGAGGTACCCACTTCCCATGGGCAAAATCTCAGACATATCATTAATCAGCCCCAAGACTTCAACTGGGACTGATTCTGCCGAACAATTCTTTTCCTAGGGTTTCTCATGGATGGGGACGAAGATGGCAGTGGGAACCACACTCTTGCTCCTGGTTTTTCCCTGGACCGCATCTGCGTTTCCCATGCTCCTCCTGACAGCACACCCTCAATCAATTGTGCACGAACACCCCGCACCCCGCCGTCTCAGATTCTGCTCTTAGGGAATGCAATCCAACAGCAGTTAATTTCACAATCTCAAGAAATGTACTACTACCAGAACTTGTCTGCCCACAATTCCCAGTTATTTCACTCAAGGCAATTCTAAAACCAGCGCACCATACCTAAGCCCCCTAGACCATTGGTTCTCAACCTTTCTAATGCTGAGGCCCTTTAATACAGCTCCTCATGTGGTGGTGACTCCCAACCATAACATGATTTTCGTTGCTACTTCATAACTGTAATTTTGCTACTGTTAATGAATCACAACGTAAATATCTGTGTTTTCCGATGGTCTTCTTCCTTACCACAGATGGTCTCAACCCACAGTTTGAGAACCGCTGCTGTAGAGCCCAAGACTATCGGAAAACACAGATACTTACATTATTGTTCATAACAGTTGCAAAATTAGTTATGAAGTTAACAATGAAATCATTGTATGGTTGGGGGTCGTCACCACATGAGGCATTAGAAAGGTTGAGAACCACTGCCCTAGAGGCTTAGAGGATGTGAGTGACAGAACACGGACTTGCGATTGTTTTTGGATCGGAACGTGTGTGTATTGTGACTCGGGGAATGTAGTGGTTTAGCTCCCGAGACGGTGTGCGATGGTGAGACAAACTTGGATGCAAATCCTGGCACCGCAATTTGCAAGTTGCAATAAAGCTACTTTTCTCTTCTTCCTTACCACAGAGCAGAGTGCCCAAAACACTGGGTTTTTATGAGGATTAAATGAAATGGCATAAACATCACTCAGGGACTTAGCTTTTTCTTAAATTACGGATTGACTTCACTGGGCTCTTGAGAGGATGCAGGTATAGCTCACACATGGTATATGCTACACATACGTTAGGTGCCATGACAAGGAGCAGGCTTGATACATGTTCATTCCCTTCCCACCGCAGGCCAGGGGGTTTCAGATGGACCTGGAAGCTCCCTTAGAGTCCCTGCATCTCCACCCCAGTGACAGTGGAAACGAATCTGGGATGGCGCTCTTCTCTGAGGTTTCCTAAAGCAGCTCACAGATACGGAAATCCTCCGAATTTTCTTTCTGGTAGAAAGATGCTTACAGCTAGAAGGGGCTTAAGAATGTAGCTTTCGCCGAGACCGGTTTGGCTCAGTGGATAGAGCGTCGGCCTGCGGACTGAAGGGTCCCAGGTTCGATTCCAGTCAAGGGCATGTACCTTGGTTGCAGGCACATCTCCAGTGTGGGGCGTGCAGGAGGCGGCTGATCAATGTCTCTCTCTCATCAATGTTTCTAGCTCTCTGTCCCTCTCCCTTCCTCTCTGTAAGAAATCAATAAAATATATTAAAAAAGAATGTAGCTTTCCATCAAGCCGGCTTCAACTTGCTCATGTATTTTGCCTCGGAGGCTCCAGCCCTTGACCAGTCCCAATCTGCACAGGGCTGGGCTGGGCGGACAGGTGTCAGGCTCCCAGCAGCACTCACTCCTGGGGGGAAAAGTGTCCCAATCACAAGCCACAGCTTACTTCACATATTGTGGCCCTTGGGCCCCCCCCCCCCCCCCCCAAAAAAAAGGTCCTCTGACAGCTTGAGACATTACTGTTGCTATGAAATATTAAAGTTGATGATTTGTAATTAGCCAAAGGGTGAGAAGAAACATGCATCCTTTTGCTATCAGTTAATAACAGGTTAGCTTTGAGGAACTAAATCCCACTTAATCCAAAGGGAAAAGCAGCTCTGCCAGCTGGGCCTCTGGGCGCCCGGGAAAGATAAAGGAAACGCGCCTCCATCGCGCCTCCATCGCGGGGCCAGGAAGAGGGTTGTGTGGAAATGGGCTGGGATTCATCTGGCGACTTCTCACTCAGCTGTGACAAACTGAAATCCTGTGAGCTGCAGCCCCAACACCCACCGTGTGGAAGCCCCAGAGGCCAGGGTGCCCCAAGCATTCACACTCCCTCCCCGGAGAGCAGTGAGGAGGCCGCCGAGAAAGAGAGACAGACCAAGAAACCTCGTCCCCCAGGAAATAAGATGTTACGAGACCATATTTTTTTTTTCTATTTTTAAACATTTTATATAACTCATAAAACAGTGCTTGTATAAAAATTCACACAAAGTTGCTAGAGAGCATACAATTTCCAAAAAATGTCCTGGGTTTTTGTTACATTCAGTTTTCTAATGATGCATTCAAATCAATGGTAGAAATGCAGACATTACGTGATAGTTCATTATCTTTGGTAAAACTATTCTCATTATTTTTGTCTCCTCACAGTATTAACTCTGATATCCACTTTGTGCAGGGTTTGCTATCACTAGGATGTCAGAAAAACATTAAGGCTGGATCTACACGAGGCAAGTATTTCCAAACGGCAGTAACAGCCCCTTGGCCCCCAGCCCCACTTCATATCACCTAGCTACACAGGCAGGGAGAGGGCTCCGTGGGCGCCAACCAGGGGTCTTGAGAGAGCCCTTCCCCCATCAGGCAAGAGGCAAACATTTTGGGGGGAAAATGGGGAAACGGAGGCCATCGCTACAGGAACCCGGTGCCATGCTGTTGGTCTGGTCAGGCCAGTGACTCTTACCGTTTAAACAGCTAATCCACTCATCACTCAGTAGATCCCATTGGTGGGTTGATGATTGCAGCTGACATGACACCCCTCGCCCTCGACTCACAGAAAGGAAGGTTCAGGGCTGATATGGAATGGGGAGGGGGCACGCTAAGACCCTCGACACAAGACACGACTTCGCTCCCTGTCACACGGCTGTTGTCCCGCAGACACAGCCAAAGTGAACCGAGCCAAAGTGAACCGAAGCACGGTTAGAACACTTAGGACATCGTGACTACCTTCGTACATTCCTTTAAAAGTCCCTAACATAGAACACGAGGGACACTACCACCTAACGTGACTTGCTATTTTACTTAACATCAGAATGTGTCTGTGCTAATTCTTTACTTCTCTGGATACAAAAACAAAAACAAAAAACAAAACACCCTGAAAAACAAGTGAAAACCAAAAATTTAGATAGAAAGGGGGAAGGGATTTACCAACAGACCTCATGGAAAATATTACATTTCAAAAAAAATAAAATAAAATAAGTAGTTTGTACTTATATTGCTTCATGTAAAAACTGCCCCTGAGCCCACCCGCACGGCTGGGGCACGTGGGCACCATACAGGCCACAGGGCCTGCATTCGCTTCCTGCCGAGACAGTCCAGGGGGGACAGCAAACAGCTCCCAGAGTGTGGCCACCTCTCTTCACTGAAAGGGACACTAAGATTTGGGGGAGGTGGGGGAGAGAGGGGACAAGGGGAAGGAGAGAAGCTCTACGCAGGAAAGGTATAAAAGGAAACCACCCAAACAGAGTTTCCAAAAACATGATCTAGGTTTCGGAGACGTGGCTCACCCTTAGAACCTAGAACCTGTGGATTTCTTTAATGTGGGCGCATAGGGCTTTACAAAGGATTGTGCTTCTGAAGTTGCAGGGTCACACTCCACCCTCCTGAGAGCAGGACAGGTTTCACATGGCTTGGAATCCTCTCGGGCATACCCTAGAGACCAGAACGAATTCCACGGCACCTCCAACCAGCAGGGCTGGCGGGCCAGTGCCACTGCCATCTTTGGGTGGGGGGTAGAGCGTGCGTGTGTGTGTGTGTGTATATGCATGTATGTGTGCACATGTGCATTTGTGTGTTTGGGAGACTAAGGCATAGAGAAAGGCGCAGGTGAGGGGGCGTGGGGTGACCCTCCTGGCTGCTCCAGTCCCTTCTTCTATCCAGGCACAGAGAAGGTGAAGTTGTGTAGGTAGGTCCCCATCACCTCACTTGTTTTTTTCATAAGAAATGTGTGCGTGCACATGATGTGGGTGGGTGAGAGAGTCATAAGATCCCTGTGCGTTTCTAAATGTCAATAATTTAGGGCTGCAGTTTCAACAGAAATAATCTGTAAATGACATTTAAAAGCAATTTTAACAAAGCGAGGTCAGCACGTAAACATGGTTCAAAATCCTGTCATATATATTTTAAAACCAACCAACCAACCAGCCTGTTGGGTGCAGGCAAAATGCTGCCCTATAGCCACGGGAACGGAAGTCCTTGACGGCTGTATAACGGCAATTCACAGATTGTTTCTCTTGTTTCTGCATTTAAAGGTAGCCGATATTGGAGCCACAGGTTTTTATGACTACCCTGTGTGATTCATTCATTTTCCCAGGTTTCTGGTATGATGCATTCATTCAGTGTGAGTTCTAGACTGTTTCCTTTTCCTCTCAGGCATTTGGCCCCCAAAGTCAGGTACATAAAAGTATTGTTTTCAAGAACTTTTAAACTACTGGGGAATTTCCTGGTTGGAACTCCTGGAGAACATGCCACTGGCCCGAAACAGTCTGACCTTCCCAACCAGTGGGAAGAGAAGAAAAAGGTCTCAATCCAAGGCAAGGGACCAAGACGTAGGGCAGCAGGGCCTTCTAGGGGGTCTGAGGGGAGAGCTCTGAGTGGACCTGGGAAGGGACATGGGAGTCCCATTTGAGATGACCTGTGTCCTTCCAGTACCGGGTTCACCAAGAGGGCCTGAGGAACAGGATGCATACTGACTGGAGGAGCTAACCCGGAGCTCTGGTGAGTCGCCAAACAGCCGCTCCCAGGACCCAGGTTTGTACAAATACACACACAGAAAGTAAACCGTTCTTGGTGAGTCCAAAGGGACCCGTCCTCACATCAAACAAGAAGCCAATTATTCACACACACACACACACACACACACACACACTGTTCTCCAAGGACGTGTGTCTGCCCCTCCTCCAACCAGCCTCCTCCTATGGAGAGGGAAGGGGGCAGTGGAAGGACACAGCTCAAAGGACATTGTGCACGTGTTTCCACGTCTATCTACATTCATCTCATCATCATCATCCAGTGTTCTTGTCTACAGAGAGGGAACCCGACCATCCACCCACGCAGCAAAGAGGAGGCAGTGGAGGGAGGAAGCGGACATGGTCAGGAAGGACGCCACGTCACCCCATCCCCGCCACTGCCATCCAAGGGGCGCCCTGACTCTTCAAAATCAGATGTCAAAGACAAGGTCAGGAAAGCCGGTCTCTCTGCCACCTGAAGCGATGAGCCGCCATGCAGAAGAGCACGGCCACTCTAAAAATTTCATAAATCTGAAACCATCTTTGAAAAGAAACCCCGGCAACTGAAATCATCTAACAGTCTTTCACCACGAATATTTAAAAGGTTTTTTGTGTTGTTTTTTTTTCCCTAAGCAAACTGGCCCCCAAAGAGCCCAAGTGATCTTTTTTTTTAAAAAAAGGGTTTCCTTTTAATTAAAAAAAAAAAAAAACAATTGATAAAAAGGGGGAGATGTAAAACGCGGGAAGAGGAACAAGAGTTGCTGAGTTTGCATTTCACACTGAGAAGGAGGGGAGGACAGCTGGGAGAGAGAGAGAGAGGCCTGCTCCTGAGGCCTCGGCTCTCTCGCCGCTCAGCCATCCATCCCCCGACGGGCTGCACCCCTGGGGAACTCGGGTCAGAGGTCGGAAGTAAGAAGAGAGACCAAAATGTAAGGCTTCGTTCTGGTGGGTGGGTGGGTGGGTGGGTGTTTGTGTGCAAAAGTAGTAAGCCACTCGCCGCCGCCATAAGGTGCGTGCGTGTCCGTGGGCCCCGTCCGCGTGCTCCGAAGGAAGGCTCGGGCCGGGGGGGGGCCCCCATCACTTCTCCACTTTCTTGGCTTTCTTGAGGATGTCACATTTCTTCCTGTTGGGGCGGCGGCAGCGCTCGTCGATGCTGGGGATACATTCGTAGTGCCACACCTCCTCCATCTTCTCCACGGGGTACACGGCCTCCACGTAGTGGCGGATGAGTCTGAGCCGCGTGGGGTCCAGCTGCTTCTTGTTGCAGGCCCCCGAGTGGTTGTACTGCAGCCGGAGGTTCTCGGCCGTGAAGAGTTCGGGGAAGAGCCGGACGAGGAGCCGCGCGGCGAAGTTGCCCACCGAGAGGCTCTGCTGCACGATCTCGCGCACCTCCTTGTCGGACAGCAGGTACGGCGAAGGCACCGGGAAGTCGGGCGAGGGCACCACCAGCTCGTCCAGCGGGATCTTGCAGAAGTCCTTGCTGCTCCTCTCGGGGGGCAGCGGGGGCCCCTCGAACTCCTCCCGGAACCGCTCCGCGTTGAGGGCGTAGCCGGCCAGGTCCCGGCACTCGGGGCCCGGCCCGTGCACCTTGCGCTGCTGCTGGTAGGAGCGCCGCTGCTCCGTGTCCCGGCGGCGGCAGCGCTCGTCCAGCTTGCCCACGAACTCCAGCGTCCACACGCGGTCGTTCTTGGCCCGGGGGTAGAGCAGCTGCACGTAGTGGCGGATGAGCCTGATGCGGGACGGGTCCAGCTGCTTCTTGCCCAGGGAGCCGCTGCAGTTGTACTGCTTGCGCAGGTTCTCGTGCGTGAAGAGCTCGGGGAAGAGGTGCACCAGCAGGCGCGAGGCGAAGTTGCCGATGGACAGGCTGCTCTCGTAGATGCTGCGCAGCTGCTCCTTGTTGAGCAGGCAGTCGGCGCCCGGCACCTCGAAGTCGGGCTGCGGGACCTCCAGCTTGTCGAAGTCGATGGGCACCAGCCAGATCTTCTTGGAGCGCCGGCCGGGCCGCTCGCCCTCGAAGCTGTCCTCCACCTTGATGACGGAGATGTCGTCGGGCAGGCTGGAGGAGTCGTAGCAGTCGTCCCGCGGGGGCTCGCCCTCGCTGCCGCCGTCCAGCCCCAGCCCCTCCAGCTCGTCGTTCATGCGCTGGGCGCACTGCTGCAGCCAGGCCTCCTCCTCCTGCATGTCGGGGAAGTAGATCTCCGTGTAGTTGCGGATGATCTGCAGCCGCTGCGGGTCCAGCTCCTGCTTGCCGCCGTCCCCGTAGCAGCTGTACTGCTCCCCCAGCTTCCGGCGGTCGAAGAGCTCGGGGAAGAGACGGTGCAGCAGGAAGACGGCAAACTCGCCCGGCGAGGAGGCCTCGTCCAGGAACTCGGTGAGGTCCTGCGTGTCCACCACGTGGTCCGAGGCGATGGTGCTGCTCCGATCCAAGGACAGGGCCTCCTCCTGGTCCTTGCCGTCCAGGAAGTGGCCGGCGTCCACCTGCTCGGCCTCGAAGAAGCCGGCGACCTGGCCCCCCGGCTGGCTGTCCTCCATCTCCCGCTGGGCCCAGAAGCGGCTGAAGAAGTCGTTGAGCTGAGGCAGGCACTCGGCCTGCCACACGGCCGTGTCCTTCACGGAGGGGTAGTAGACCTCCACGTAGTTGCGGATGAGCTGCAGGTGCAGCGACTCCAGCTTCCGCTTGGCAGCGAAGCCGCAGGCGCTGCAGCCGCGGGAGAAGTCCACGTCGCTGAAGAGCTCGGGGAAGAGCTGCACCAGCAGGCGGCAGGCCAGGTCCCCGCCCGACAGGCTCTGGTCCACGATCTGCTTGAGCTCGGCCGCCGTCAGCTGGTACTCGGGGGGCGGCTGGAACTTGGCCACCATCTCCGCGGGGCTCACCTGCTTCTTGATGCGGCTCACCTCCAGCGACAGCAGGTCCACCTTGCTGTGCAGCTGGGACATGTTGGAGGAGAGCGTGTTGAGCATGTAGAACATCTTCTGGATCAGGAAGTAGATGTTGGGGTCGCCGTCCGTGGCGGCCGAGGCCGCGCCGCCGCCGCCGTCCCGCTTCTGCGTCTCGTTCAGGAGCCGCAGGGGCGAGGGGCTGTTGCCGGGGTTCGCCTTCTCCAGGAGCTCGTACGTGCTCAGCACGTCTCCGGCCGGGGGGTGCTTCTTCTCCATGATCTTGTGCGAGATGCCGTACAGAGGCTTCTTGTAGGAGGGGGTGGTGGCGTCGTGGCAGGAGTCCTCCTCACCCGGCCACGCCGAGGCCAGGGTCTTGCCCCTGCCGGCCTGCTCCCCGTTGCCCTGGCAGGGCGAGCTGTTCTCCCGGTTCCTCATGCCTGCTAGGAGCGCCTGCAAAACACAAGGTGTGTTAGGAGATGTGCTGATTCACTACAACTCGACACAGGTCTGTGTCACACACACACACACACACAGAGGCCAAGGTCAAAACTGCAGGAGCATGTGAGGAGCCGATTCCCTCGCCTTGGAGTCACTCTGTCCAGAATGCACCACGAATACAAACACACATCTCGGTGTAAACCGGTTCGTGCTCCCTATTTCCTGAGAGAAGCTCAGACTGGACCCGGAAGGCTGTAAACTGCTGGAGGATACCAGCGCTGGACTTCCTACCCAGGGCCCGACAGGGGACAGAGCACAGTGGCTGGCAAGGCCAGGCAAGAACTCTGCTGGTGCCAAAACAGGTTTGGCTCAGTGGATAGAGTGTCAGCCTGCGGACTGAAGGGTCTCGGGTTCGATTCTGGTTAGTGGCAGGTACCTTGGTTGTGGGCAATCCCCAGTGGGAGTTATGCAGGAGGCAGCTGATCGATGTCTCTCTCTCTCATCGATGTTTCTAACTCTCTGTCCCTCTCTCTTTCTCTCTGTAAAAAAAAAATCAATAAAAATATATTTAAAAAAATAAAAAAAAGAACCCTGCTGAAGGTGGGAGGGAGACCACGGGAATGAGGACCTCCTGGGCAGGTGACCTCACTGACCACGGCCTCTAGGAGATCAGACGTCTCCACGTGGACACCGAGAAGCCCGTGGAGGGCACAGAAGAACAGGGTCTACACCGTGCAGGGTGCTGCCCACGCTCCCACCACCTGGAATCCCATCTTATCTCGGGTTGGAAAAGGGCTAGCCCAAATGCTCCCGAGCCGGAGCGGCTGAGAGTCCGTGAAATGACGGGGCCTCCCAGGCTTCTAAGTTTTGGTCTCCCTGTTGGTCCAGCAGCCCTTCTCAACCAGAACTCCAGGAGGAAAGGAAGCCCTGCTGTCCTAAGTCACCCATAGTCTGTAATGAATTAACATGTATCTTACGCATCTAAGAAGGGTACTTGCCATGTATGACCCACTTTGCTCAACAGAGGTCTGTGAGAGAATTAAGCCTTACCGACTAAGATCTGAGGGACTCACCCAAGGATGGTATACTCTGAGGGCCCACTGTTGCCAGACACCCAAGGAAGCTCAAGATACTCTTTCAGAACCTCAAAGCTGGACTCTACACGCCCCACAGCACAGACATCACCCTGACCATTGGGGACCCAGAGTTCTTGGTGCTTCCATCACCAGTTTCCCCATTGCCAAAGCCCTGAACGTTTCAGGAGGCTTATTTACATATAGGTGGACAGGTGGTTTTGGAGGAAGGTTCAAAGGCCAAGTCAGTGGAGGAAGAATAACCTTTCCACAAGAGATGCTGGCTCATTGTATCATGTTCTGTAAACAAAAATGAACTCAAAATGGATTGTGGACCTAAATAAAAAACCTAACTTAAAATTCTGATACTTCCAGAAAAAAACATAAGAGAAATCCTTTGTGCCCTAGCCAGTTGGCTCAATGGGTAGAGCGCTGGCCTGCAAACTGAAAGGTCCCAGGTTCGATTCCAATCGAGGGCACAAGCCCGGGCTGTGGGCTCGAACCCCAGTGAGGGATTTGCAGGAAGCAGCTGATGAATGATTCTCTCTCATCATGGATGTTTCTATCTCTGCCCCCCACCCTCTCCTTTCCTCTATGAAATCAATAAAAATATATTTTAAAAAGAGAGAGAAATAAATCCTTTGGGACCTTAGTTTAGGTAAATATTTCCTAGAATCCAAGCACAATCCATACCATGAGAGAACAAATTGATATAGTGGACTTCATAAAAACTTCAGCTCTTTGAAGGACACCGTTAAAAGAATGAAAAACAGCCAAGAATGGAAGGAAATACTGGCAAATCATTTATGATAAAGGACTTGAGCCCAGTATACTTACAGAACTCTCAAATACAGGGAACAGACAACCCAATCAATTATTTCAAGCCCCTTCAAAGCAGATATGTAAATGGCATATAAGCACATAAAGGATGCTTATCAATAGCACGCAGATAAAAACCACAACGAAGGGACTCTTTCCCTTCCCCCTGTGGGAGTCTGTGAGATTCTTTCCCCCTTTCCCCACATGGGCGTCTGTACTTGTTCTTCAATAAATTTCCATCTTTGTTATATCAAAAAAACAAACAAAACAACAACAAAAAATCCCCACCATGAAATGCCACATTACCCCCACAGAGTGGGTAGGAAAAAAGACAGACAATACAGAGTGCTGGAGATGAGGTGGAAGGAGCTGGAACCCTCAATCACTGCTGCTAGGGATACAACCACTTGGAAAAATACTTGTTACTTCCCAGAAAGTAAAACATACATGGACCATATGATCCAGGTATTCCATTCCTAGGAACTTATTTACCACGCAAAATGGAAGTACAGGGTCATATAAATACTTTTCCGCAAATGCTCATGGCAGCCCTATTTGTGAATAGCCCCAAACTGGAAACAACCCAAGTTTTTATTAATAAGTATATAAACAAACTGTTATATTCGTACAAAGGAATACTACTCAGAATAAAACTGTCACACCTGGTACTCATGATAAATCTAAGTAATTGTGTTGAAAGAAGCCAGGCAAACAAAAGAGACCATACTTTATGACTCCATTCACATACATTTCTAGAAAATACAAACGTGTTGGTAGTGACAGAAAGCAGTGGTGTCTGTGGCGTACAGGGAGGACGCAAAGGGGCAGAGAACCTGAATGGTAGCTGATGATGGATGTGTTTATCATCTTGATTGTGGTGACGGCTTTACTGATGATATATCAGTACACATGTCAAAACTTACCAAATGGTACACTTCATATGCCAGTCATTGCATTTCAGTCCTAACTTTACAAGCTGTTTTTGGCAAATGTTGGGTTTGACCCCAAAATGTATGGGGATATATTTTCCAGGGTTTAATTATACAAAAGAGCTCATTGGCAAGCACTGGTGGCTGTCAAGGGAGCAGGCAGGGTGGAAGCACAAAGGGTTCACTTCCACAGAGAAGCATGTGCCCAAGGCAACACCGGGGTGGGCGGGAACACAGCGCGTCCTTAGGGTGCTCCTGCACCTGGGAAACATGGCTGGCTTCGGCTGGCCCCGCCAGGGCTTCTGAACCTGCAGTCAGTCACCTGGAGTCTTGCTAGATTGCAGATCCTGACCCCTGGGTCTGCATTTCTAACGAGCTGAGTGTGCGGTGGGTCCTTTCCAGGGCCTGCTCTCGTTTTTCTCATCCAGGCAGATTCAGCGTCATCTGTAAACCGTCAGCTAACTAATGCCGGCCTCAGCACGCGAGGTTCTTCCTCTTTCAGGGCAAAGAGACAGTTTCAAGAGGCTAGGGTTACAGTGGCAGGTGAGCAACATGGTGTGAGGAGAGGTAGGCCTAGGGTGAAAACAGGCCACGAGGTCACATAATCATAAAACTCGGATCCTTCTAAACCTTCCATGCTATTTTCATTTAAACCAATCAACTACTTCCTTGACCCTCTTAGATAACAAAATAATGACTCATATTACAGAAATGTTAAATTTTTCTCTTATATCTCTGTTGATAACCACGCAAAAGAAAAGCTATTTTCCTCTCCTAGGAACTGGAAGATACAGGAATTCTTGTGTTTTCATTATCCCACAGAGCCGCCCAATACTTTCTCAGGGTTTGTGTGATGAAGGGTCAGAGGCACTGGCCCCGCCTGTCCCTCACCACCCCCACACTTCCCAAGAGCACAGGAGCAGGACATGCTGGGTTGGGGAGCCTGCCCCTGCCCCACTCCCTCCTGGGGTCTCCTCACCAAGCTGTCCCCGTCCCCATCCCCATCCAATAGCAGGATGGTCACCTGAGGGGAACAGGACATTCCTGAGTCTACCCCCAGTGCTTAGCACAGTGCCCGGGACACAGAGAAGCTCAATGAATGTCAGCCAACCACATACATGGAAGTTTAAGGCAGGGCAAGGGGTTCTACTATTCTCACATACATGCTTAAGATAGAAGAGCAGTTCAAACAGGCCACTAGCTTCATGACTAACATGACTAGAGAGGTGAAAGGAGTGGATAAGTGTTCAGCTCAACTGTCATGCTGTCTGTCCTCAGTGTGACCTTGGTTACATTCCATGACCTTTCGTGTCTCAGCTTCCTGTGTGTAACTCAGGGATAAATAATGTACCAGTCTCGTGGGGGGTGTGAGGACTTAATGAGATAATGTACATAAATACTTAATACTTATTATCACAATATGATTATTATTATTTTGTTGTTGTTAATCCTCACCCAAGGACATTTTTTCCACTGATTTTTAGAGAGAGTAGAAGGAAAGGAGAGAGGGAGGGAAAGAGAGAGAGAGAGAGAGAGAGAGAGAGAGAGAGGTGAGAGACACATTGATTGGTTGCCTCCTGCAGTGCCCCAACTGCAGCCCAGGTACGTGTCCTTGACCGGGAATTGAACCTGCGACCCTTCCATAGGCAGATGCTGTAACCCACTGGGAAGCATCGGCCAGGGTTATGATTATTATTAAATAATGTTACTTCCCGGCCAGAGCAGAGTTAACTCTATGGGCCTTTTATAAAACTAGTTGTAATGATTGCTCTCAACTGGTAAACAAGAGAGCTTGCCTACAGCACCAGGAGCAGGGTAACTCACGCATGGATGGTGCATTTTACAGGCCTGTTTGCCAGGGGAGGAGCGCAGGGCCACTGAGCTGGCGGTGCGGTTTTAAGCTCTTAATATACTTTTTTTGTTGTGCTATCTGGCAGAAAGCAAAGGAATAGGATGGAGGAAAGGAAGGAAGCCCCCAGCCCCACCCCCCCAATATACACATCAGAAACTTGGAAAAAGGAAGGGATAGAGAGAGTTGGAAATCTCACCCCTAATGCAGTGTGTCTGGAACAGTGGGTCATGACCTATTAGTAAATTGGTGCAACTGACTTGATGGGTCATGACTAGCGTAAGAATACAGAGGGAGGGAAGGAGGAAGTATGAAAAAAAAAATAGAATAGAAAATACCACAGTGCACTGTACACGAAATAAATTCGGGAAAGTTTTGTTTCATTTCTGTGTGTAGCCTACATAATTACATGTAAAGCCATATAGGTGAGCTCTATTTCTCTGCAAGGAGGATTACAGCTGTGGGTCACTGTTGAAAAGCACTGCCCAAATAAATTCAAAGTGCTTTATTTGCTCATTCCTGCAGGCTGTAAATTCGATTTTGAGCAACTTACGCACCTTAAACTCTATTATACCAAAATACCTTTGGCGGTCCCGTGGATCATTAGGTAACTATGAGGTTTTACCAATATAGAGAAATCTGAGTTTGGAATGCCCATCTGTAAAGAAATCATAACTGCATTAGGGATGATTTTAGAAACAGGGTCTTTGTTTTACAAGTGACTCCACTGATATTTTTTAAAAAGATTCTGTGCAGAGAGATCACCAGAAACCCATATGCCAAGCCGCAAGAGTGCAAGTTCTAGAGAGAAATCTGAACAAACCAATTCCAGGCTAGGAAGTAGGCAGGGGGAAGTTTCTGGGTGAACTGTCTGAATACCAACAACACACAGACTCTGACTCTCCTACCTCCCCCCAGCAGGCAGAAGGCCAGGTTGCATCACAACTGGAAATCCCCCCGATAACTCTCAATATTCAGCCTCATTAATAAAAACATCTCAGTTTCTACCAAGCATGTTAGAAACATTGCCACCCGCTGAAACGTTTTTGGCTAGCCTGCTTGAATAAAAAATTAAGTTTGAGTCCCAGCAGAGGGCAACATTCCTCACTCCCAGAGACCTCGGATACACAATTCAACACAAAACACAAGGCAAGCACCAAAGAGAAGGTTCTTAAGACGTGACCTGTCAACTCAGCGCTCCAATTAACTCCACCAATGCTGACAAGGTGACGACGGGCTGGCTGCCTTTGCAGCCGCTGATAAAATCTCTGCTCAGCTGTCTGGGAGTATCAAGAAATCTTAAATCTGCTACTTGGCACTGAGTGTCTGGCTGACACACCATTCGTGATTCTCCAAGGTTCATCTTCTAACCATATGGGAACTCGGCAGCAGAGCTCAGGCTCGGCAGTGCCAGCATCTATCCTGGATTTGATCAGGGCATTTCATTCTACCACCAGCACCCTCAGCCTCAGGGAGGGAATGCCCAAATCTCTCAGCTGGGGAATCTCAACAAAAGGGTTGACAGTTGGGTTGCAGGTAAGGGCTAAGTAGACCACGTAGGGGAGATTCCACATGTCTGTGCTCGGCAATTTCGCAGGGATTGTGTCACCATGGAGATGCTTTATGGGTTACAAACAGCTTTCTCAGGACTTCAAATCCAAGAGTAGTCACTGATTTTAGTTCAGCGAACGATGAGTTGCTAAACGATGCCCAGAGAGTTAGCAAACTGGCACACCGAGAAAGCAGCATGCCTTGGAGAGAGCAGGGAGTGGAGAATTAATGCGGCACCGAGGGCAGGCGTGTGAAACTCTTCCACGTAAATGAAGCAGGAGTGATGCTCACTTTCTTCATTTTCAATAGGACGTTTCTCCCTCCTCCTCCTCCTCTTCTTCATATCATCATCATCATCATCACCATCATCATCATCAATTGATCAGCTATTGTATAGCAATAAGGTATGGAAGAGCTCTCCACCACACAGAGCCAGTAAACCAATACTACCGAGTGCCCACATCTGGCAGGCACTATCCAAGGCCAGGGGCACACAGGGAACAATCTCTGCCCTCATGGCTTTTCCCCGGGGGCCATCCTCACACTGCCAAACAGGGTATGGTGAGGATCAGTTATGATTCCTGGAAAAATAAGGATCTGGACCGAAAAAGCAACTACAATGGTAGTGAGAAGAAAAAGAAGCGACCGCAAGATATCAGGACAAGACGTCCTCAAAGGCTCCTCACAGCATCTTATAACCACCCCACAGCTCTTAGAGCTCCATAGTGCTGAAGTGCACAGGTCCCAATGGAGCAGGCGTGGCGGTGCTGACTTCCTGCACCTCGTGAAAACAGGACTGGCCCTAATACCTATTGGGTAAGGTTGTTGTAGAAACCATTATAAATCTCCAGCTGGTCCCACAGTAACTGACACGGAGGAGGTGTTCAATACATTTGCACGGAAGGAATGAGATGGCATTTCTGTTCTCCAAAAACAAACCAGTGACACTTCAAGATAAAAAAACAAACATTAACATCCCTTTATCCCTTCAAGATAAAAAAACAAACATTAACATGTCCTCCAGGAGAACAAAGCTAAGTTCTGCCTGACACACAGCTCTGGAACATCACCCCCATTTCTATGAACTAAAAGATGATTTCCAATAAAAGTGTTGGCTACTCAAGAATCCAAGATGGTGGCATAGGTGAACACCTAAACTGCTGCCTCGCACAACAATTTCAAAACCACAACTAAAAGACAAAACAGGCATCATCCAGAACCACAGGAAAGTTGGCTGAGTGGAAATCCTACAACTAGAAGAGAGGGGCTCAGAGAGACTCAGAGGAGCTGCAAAAAGCTGAGGTACAGAGACGTGTGCATGGAGAGGACGAGTGCCTGGCTGGCTTCCTCTAGCTGCAGGAGGGAGACGGACACTCCCGTCTGCACTGAACCCTACTTCCAGGCAAGATTCATTCCAGGGGAGTCTGGACTATCGTGAAAAGGGAGGAGTACAGGGAAACTTAGAGGAGCCTCGAAAGTCAGAGGTCTGGAGGTACACACAAAAGTGCACGCAGAGAGAACTGACTGCTGATTGTGCTGCTGGCTTTCTCTAGTGGGAGGAAGACAGAACCTCCCAACTGCACTGAAATCCAGGTCAGACTGCACTGAACCCCAGTTTCAGGCAAGACCCTGGGGACCCAGACTCATATGGGTTCCTGGAGTGCACAGAAACTCGGGGGATCTGGAAAAGCAGAGGTATGCAGCTGCACGAGCATGACTGTGTGCAGAGAGGGCTACAGTGATTACCAAGGACACTGAGACCCAGGGGCCGGATAGGGCAGGGCTGATGGGAAGCCAAGGCTGTCTGCTCAGCCCTGAGACTCTACCCCATCCTAGTTGAAACACAGAGGTTTTTGCAATCTTGTAAGTTTTAAGGCTGGTTACAGTACAGAAGTTCTCCTGGCTTTGACACAGCTGATCCTCACAAACAATTGGCTTGGAAGTCAATTCCCCCCAGTGATACAAACAGCAATCAAGACTTAATGAGAGTTGAAAGTGATGTGGCTCAGTGGATAAAGCATCCGCCTGCAGACTGGAAGGTCCCAGGTTCGATTCCAGTCAAGGGCATGTACCTGGGCTGCGGGCGCATCCCCAGTGGGGGTGTGCAGGAGGTGGTTGATTGATGTTTCTCGCTCTCTCTCTCCCTTCCTCTCTGTACAAAATCAATTAAAAAAAAGAAGTCTCATAAAAAAAAAAAAAAAAGACTTAACTACAACAAGGCTGTACATACATTCCACAAAGGGGTGCACCAAGAGAGTCCACCTCAGGTAACTGAGGAGGCAGAGCTACCGGGCCATATAGTACACCTAGAACACTAAAGCTACTCTACCAACCCAGGGAAGCAGTAAAAATGTGGAGACAAAGGAACAGATCACAAACAAAAGAAATGGAGGAAAACAAATGACTTGATATAGAGTTCAAAACTATGGTTATAAGATTTTTCAAGAGTTACCTAGAAAAGATGGATAAATTTAGCGAGACCCAAAAAGAGATGAAAAAGGACCAACTAGAAATTAAAGATACACTGACTGAAATAAAAAATATTATACAGAGACCTAACAACAGACTAGAGGAAGGCAAGAATCAAGTCAAAGAAATGAAATACAAAGAAGCAGAAAACAATCAACTGGAAAACCAAAAAGCAAAAAGAATCCAAAAATGTGAAGATAATGTAAGGAGCCTCTGGGACAACTTCAAGCATACCAACATCAGAATTATGGGGATGCCACAAGAAGAGAGAGAGCAAGATACTGAAAATCTATTTGAAGAAATAATGACTGAAAACTTCCCCCACCTGGTGAAAGAAATAGACTTACAAGTCCAGCAAGCGCACAGAACCCCAAACAAAAGGAACCCAAAGAGGACCACATCAAGGCACATCAAAATGAAAATGCCAAGAGCAAAAGACAAAGAGAGAATATTAAAAGCAGCAAGAGAAAAACTGTTAATTTCCTATAGGAGAGCACCCATTCGACTGTCAGCTGATTTCTCAACAGAAATTATGCAGGCCAGATGGGAAATATTCAAAGTAATGAATAGCAAGAACCTACAACCAAGATTACTCTACCAACAAAGCTATCATTCAGAATTGAAGGGCAGATAAAGAGCTTCACAGATAAGAAAAAGCTAAAGGAGTTCATCAACTCCAAACCAGTATTATATGAAATGCTGAAAAGTACTCTTTATGAAGAGGAAGAAGAAGAAAATGGTAAAGGTAAAAATTATGAACAACAAATACATATTTATCAACAAGTGAATCTAAAAATCCAGTGAATTAAAAATATGATGAACAAGCTGAAACAGGTTTGGCTCAGTGGACAGAGCATCGGCCTGCGGACTGAAAGGTCGCAGGTTCGATTCCAGTCAAGGGCATGTATCTTGATTGCAGGCACATCCCCAGTAGGGGGTGTGCAGGAGACAGCTGATCGATGTCTCTCTCTCACTGATGTTTCTAGCTCTCTATCTCTCTCCTTTCTTCTCTGTAAAAAAATCAATAAAATATATATTTTTTAAAAATCTAATGAACAGAATAAACTGGTGAATATAATAGAATTAGGGGCATAGAAAGGGAGTTGAATGACAATTCTCAGGGATATAAGGGTGAGATTGGACAAAAATCATACACCTAAGGATGAGGACAATGAGGTGGGAGGTAAGGGCAGAGGGTGGGGTGGGAACCCCGTGGAGGGGAGCAATGGGGGGAAAAAGAGGAACAATTGTAATAATCTGAACAATAAAGATTTATTAAATCAAAAATAATTTATTTTTAAAAACGTTGGCTACTCACCTTCACCATCTGCTGTGTTTGTTGATGAAGCCTTTTCCAGCAGAGGTACCAAATCATTCTTTTTAGAGCCTTTTGTTCAATTTTTTTAGGGAGTTTTTATTTTTCCTCTTAATATTATACTAAATGTCACTCACGAACAAGTCATCAGCCCTGATGAGTCTGCATGTGACGTCCCTTTAGCATCAGAGTTACCACTCACATCCTCTCCCCACCCCATCCCCCCTTGGGTTTGGGGAAGAAGACAGAGGTGACCTTCTGTGCTCTGACCTGAATGGTGTCCACAATGAAGGGCACTCAGGCCTGGGTGTCCTAAAGTGCATCAGATGCTCCCCTTGGAGGGAGGCAGTTGAATAGTGCCCACAAGGGGTGGAACTGGATGAGGGAGAGGGGCAGTAAGTCAATATTTCTGAAAGGCTGACACGGGTCAGGCCCTGTGCTAGGCTCCTTACATGGATCTCAATGACCCACACAGGCAATGAGTGAGCGGTATCATTCCTCATCACCACGTAGGAACCTGAGTCTGGGAGGTCACTAGTTGGCCAAAGGCCCCATGGCGAACTTCCCTTTATCTGACTCTAGAATCTCAGCTCATTCTGCTACTTCCTGTTCCTATAGGCCAGATAGGAGAAGGTGGGGCTCACCTGCCTGGATGGGGAGCAGGGAGCTGAGCGTCCAAATCACGGCATACCAGCACTTTACTAACACACATGCCTGAGTTTTCTCATCTGTCTGGTGAAGATATTAATCATTTCATCACTAATTTATTATATGGACACATGAAATAAGGAATGGTGGTATATGTCGAGTAAGGACTCAACTGTTTTTGTTGTTGTTATTGTTTATTACTTTCTAACGAATTTTTATTGCATTTATTGTGGTGAAGTTGGTTAATAAAACCATATAGCTTTCATCTGTATATTGTATGGTGTGTTCTCCACCCCAAGTCAGGTCGCCTCCCATCACCATTTGTCCCTCTGTTCTCCCTTCTGCCTCCCCATAATACTGTTACTGTGCTTGCTCCCCATCTTTTGATTACTGCTTGTTTCAGCCTCCTGGTTCCTCAGGTCTCACCCTGTGATGACTGTGCTGAAGAAAGCTGCACACATTCCTTACCTCCACTTCCACCCCTGCACCACATATGTAAAAAGAATCAGAGAAAACTCAGGAGAGGAGAATAAAGGACTATTCACTCTGAATTAGGACTAGTACCATTCTGAAAAAATCAACATGTACTAGCCTATCTAATAAAAGAGTAATATGCAAATTGACCGTACCTCTGCTACGCCAACCAGCCAAGCTCACCAGCCAATCGGAGCGAGCATGAAAATTAATCCAACCAAGATGGCTACCACCACAAAGAGAGCAGGAGGGAGGCTTGAGTTGCCTCTGGCGATGTAGGAAGCCAAGCTTTTCACAAACCCTGGCCGACCCAGGCCTCCGCTTAAGGCAACAAAGTTTCAATGGCTGTGCGAGCAGAAGGCTTGGCTCCGCTCCAGGTTACAAAGTTTCAATTGTAGAAGATAAATAAATCCCAGATACCAAGGCTTCTGCTTGGGTCACTGGAGAGCAAGGTCAGCCTGCAAACCACCACAGGCCCCTCTCCCAGGTCACCCCATACCCCAAGGGAACACCCACCCTGATCCGGACACCTTTTAGGGCAAACCAGCTGGCCCCTACCTGTGCAGTAGGCCTCTATCCTATCTAATAAAAGAGTAATATGCAGATTAACCATCACTCCAACACTAAGATGGCTGCCCCCATGTGGTCAAAAGATTCTGTCCCCATATGGACACAAGATGGCCAGCAGGAAGGGCAGTTGGGAAGGACCAGGCCTGCAAGGAAGAGCAGTTGGAGATGATCAAGCCTGCAGGGGAGGGCAGTTAGGGGTGACCAGGCTGGCAGACGAGGGAAGTTGGGGGTGACCAGGCCTGCAGAGAAAGGCAGTTGGGGGTGACCAGGCCCCCACAGGAGGGCAGTAAGGGGTGACCAAGCCTTCAGGGGAGGGCAGTTAGGGGCAATCAGGCTGGCAGGGGAGCAGTTAGGCATCAATCAGGCTGGCAGGGGTGTGGTTAGGGGGTGATCAGGCTGGCAGGCAGAAGTAGTTAGGGGCAATCAGGAAGGCAGGCAGGTGAGCAGTTGGGAGCCAGCAGTCCTGGATGGTTAGAGGGATGTCCGACTGCCTGTTTAGGCCCGATTCTGGTAGGATCAGGCCTAAACGGGCAGTCGGACATCCCTCAAGGGATCCCAGATTGGAAAGGGAGCAGGCTGGTCTGAAGGACACCCCCTCCTCCCCTTACCGCCATGCATGAACTTCGTGCACTGGGCCTCTAGCAATTCCATAAAATTGATGGGTTGTTCTGAAGTCCCCAGGGTTTTGAGGCTCCTGATTTACTGACAAATTGACTCACACAAAGTTTAGAAGGAAATACTGCCTTGAAATCACATGACACCTTTCTACAAGAAGCTCAAGAATTTCAAAAGGTTTTACTCACATATGTTCTCTTTACAGAACAGGAAGGGGTGCAGGGAGATCAACCTCACTTTATAATCACTAAGGAAAATGAACACAGCTAATGAAACACCCAAAATAAAACCCAGGAGTAAACATGTCTTTTTCCTTGCCAAAAGTCTAATGAATTAGAACTATAGCAAGCCATTTGCCAAGGAAACATATGTGACCAATTAGAATATGTAAATTGGACCAGTCATACCAGGAATATTCAAATATATTTTGGTTCCTCTTTTCTCTGAACATGTCAGAATTCCCGGATGGTACCTGAAGCTGGGGCCTGACAAAGCTGAAACCATCACATCACTCATGTGATGTGCAGGGCAATCCCTCCACTGTGAACCTCGGTGGGGTTCTGGCCCAAAATGCCAGATCTTGTCTGACTTCCTTCACCTCCTGAAGGACTCAACTAAAACACACATCATAAGAACCTTCTCTCTCTTTCTGCTCCAAGAATGTGAAGAGGCTCCCTTCTCTGTGATGCCGTGAGAACAGAAACTGATTGAATGGAGGCATAAACAGTGACACCATTTGTGTCCACGAAGGCCACAACCCAGGCTCCACACGGTCAGAACTCCAGCTAGATGGGGAGCTTGCTGTTGCTTACTGTGGTGAATTGTTGATGAAAAACGGCCACGCCAGTTGCCCCACCCTGTGTGGCAGCCTCTTTGAAATGGGACTTGGCTGCTCCTGCCATCAGGGAGGGGTGGGATCTATTTTCCCACCCGGGCACCCAGGTTGGGCCACACTGACTGACTTTGACCAGTGGGACGTTAGCAACCGTGATGCAAGCAGAGGCCTAATGAGTCTGCAGTTCTGAGCTTGACCTGTCTTGCTCCCAGGTACTCTTCCATGTCATGTGAACAAGCCTGGACTGGCCTCGGGAGGGTGAGAAAGTGCACAGGGGAAGCTGCAGGCCTCCCTGTCAGCCTGGGGGCAACCCTGGATGTGGGAGTGAGGTCATCCCAGACCACCTGGCCCTGGCCATGTCCGGCCAAATCAGGAGAACTACCAGCTGACTCGCACAATTTTGAATAAAATGGTGGTTGTTTTAAAGGTTTTTGTGTTTTGTTTTGTTTTTTTTCTGGGGGAGGGGGGTGAGGGAGTTGGCAAACAGCAAAAGTGAGTCCATAGGCTCAACTCTGTGCCCCACTTCTTGAATTCTAGCTTTACTCACACACTTGAAGGGCTTTGTTGGATTTTTACAAAATATATTTTTATTGATTTCAGAGAGGAAGGGAGAGGGAAAAAGAGACAGAAACATCAATGATGAGAGCAAATCATTGATAGGCTACCTCCTTCTCACCCACTAATGGGAATCGAGGCTGCAACTCGGGCCTGTGCTCCTTGACTGGAATCGAACCCAGGACCCTTCAGTATACAAGCTGATGCTCTATCCACTGAGCCAAAGCAGCAAGGGAAAGCATTGTAGGGTTGACCATAAGCAGATGACAAACAGAAGAAAAACTTTCAGGAGCTCCTTTAGGAGCTAACATAGCGCTTCTCAAACTTCTCAACACTTTCGGAATAAACTGAGGAATCCAATCCAGAGAACACTCACAGAGGGGCCCAGGTTTACTTACACGGTGGTCCTGTGGCACTGTTGTAATAGTATAAAGATGCAAAACACATAAACACCAATCATTGGGGAAAAGGATAATAAATTATCTTTTAAAATAAAACATAAGAAAGAGCAAATGGTTAAACGTTTTTCAAAGAAGCTATTCTACTATCTTGTAGCTTTCATTTGCTATAAAAAGTATCTCAGCAGACAGAAATCTGAGATTTAATCTGTGGTAACTGTTTACTGCACTAGAAACTGCCACTTACACAGGAAAATTTCCCCAGGGTAACAAGGTATACAGCCAGTGATTAATTTTAGGAAGCCAGAGTCAAGGGTGAGATATCTCTAATCAACCCTTTATTTAAAAAAATAAATAAATAAATGTTCATATAGGTATAAAAAAATTGAACCTTTTTTATGGGCATTATAGATTTTTTAAAATGTATTGCTCAAGTATTACTCATAATAATAAAAAGGTGAAAGCAACTCAAATGTCCATCAACCGGTATCTTTACACAGTGGAATATTACTTGGCCCTAAAAAGAAGCGAAGCCCTGATACATGCCACAGCCCACATGAACCCCAGAAGCATTTGCCATGTAAAAGAAACCAGATACAAAGACCATGTATTCTATGATTCCAATTATACAAATGTTCAGAATAGGCAAATCCAGAGACAAACATAGATTAATAGTTGCCAGGAGCTAGAGCAGCGTGGAATAGGAACTGACTCATAATGGGTACAGGATTTCTCCGTGGGGTGATGAAAATGTTCTGTAACTTATCGTTGTGATGGTGGTTGCACAACTCCATGAACATATGAAAAAACACTGAATTATCCAATGTAAATTAGAAAATTGTATAGTATGTAAACTGTATGTCAACAAAACTGTTTCTGGAGGGAGGACCTAGATAAACAAATCGAAAGGTAAATTAAATAAATAAATAAACAAACAGGTAGGCAGGCAGACTGATAAATGTATCACTCAATGTTCCATGATGTGGAATGCAGGTCGGTACTCATTATGATGTAACTAACGTGTATATTTGAATCCTGGTGAAAAATCTTAACTTCATCAGTTTGCCACTCAAAGAGTAGTTTTTACTTATTGAAGACTCAGTCTCCAAAATCCATAAATGCCCAATTTATTTGGAGCTTCCCTAGCATCTAAGAGTAGATAATAAAAACAAACCAGTAATTGTTCCAGGATGATACCCCATGGTATTCTGACTCATCATACTGAGCCTTGAAAACGGGGACTCTTTTGGACAGACATGCAGAAACTGCAGTAACTGCCTGGGTCCCCTTAAAGAGAGTGAGTAAAGTCTGTGTCTGTGTGTGTGTGTGTGTAGTGGGTTGGAGAGTTTGGGAAAATTTTCTAAGAATTTGAGGTGTAATCTGCTGACCCGTGGGGAGGCTCACTGACGAGATATCCCAGGAGACCCGCTTCTCCAGTCTTCACTGCTTGTTATTGTTTTTAAAATATATTTTTATTGATTTCAGACAGGAAGGAAGAGGGGGAGAGAGATAGAAACATCAAACGATGGGAGAGAATCATGGATCGGCTGCCTCCTACACTGGAGATTGAGCCCGCAACCTGGACAAGTGCCCTGATTGGGAATCAAACAGTAACCTCCTGGTTCATAGGTCAACGCTCAGCCACTGAGCCACGCCAACCGGGCTCAGTCTTCACTACATGTCTTATCTCCCATTTGGACTACAGGCTGCCAGAGGGGGCCACTGTGTCCGTTACACTTTCTCTCTCAGAATTTAGCAGAGTTCCAATCTAACCGGCAGGTGTCTAAGACATAAAACAAATTCATAAAGTAGATAACCTAGGAACAACAGATAGGACATAGAAGAATTCCACACTTTACAAAAATGGTTCACTGAACAGTTTCTTTCGGCAACCCACTCCCACAATAGACATCAAAGACGAACTTGACTTAGGAAAAGACCTGCTGACCCTTGGCACTTTCCCAGGGATCTATGTTCAGAGTACACCATGTAAAACCAGTCTTGTGCCATCAACACGTTCTTGCCTTCCCTGAGAGCAGAGCAAAATGAAGAACTGGGAGCAGACTCTGCCCCACCCCCCCACTCCCCCGACCCTCCCACCCCCGCCCCCGCCAACTGAGCCCAGACAGACAAGATGCCAGTTAAGGACACTTTCTAGACCCTCAAGTCAGAGATGGGACAGCTGAAGTGAAAGTCTTCTCACGCCCAGGCGTTCAGGAGTTGCCCAGGTCCCACGAGCAGAGACTCAGCATCTTAGCAGAGGGTTAGCGCCCCAGCAGGCACAGACAGTGGGGGGTGGGGGGTCCCTTACCTCAGGAATCAGCCGCCGCCTCTTCACGCTGGAGACAGAGTCTGGCTGGCCCTCGCTGCCGGGCTGCTTGCGCTTGCTGGAGTCCTGGAGGGTGGTGAAGACACTGTCGAGAGGGTACTTCTCTGAAGACCTGGAATTCACTGAGCAGTCCAGGGCAGCATCCTCAGCCTCCGTCTCCACTTTCACAGTGCTATTGTTTAGAACTGTGGCAGAGAAGAGAGAAGACTCAGCGGGAGAAGACCGGGGGTGGCTCCGAGATCAGCAGGGTCCCCCCAGTGACAGGCCGCCCTTTGACGTGACCACTCGATGATAAAGTCTAGTCACAATAAAACTGCACCTTCCAACCAAGCAGTTTTTATCTCACCACACTAGCCGCTACACAATAAAACCCCGTTCCAAAAACAGTTTGTTCAAAACTGGGTTTAAAGTCTTTTTGGAGGGTGGGGGAGAGAGAGGAGATGGAGGGAAAGAAACACTACCTTTTAAAGGATGCCCTTAGCCGAAACTGGCTTGGCTCAGTGGATAGAGCGTTGTCCTGTGGACTGAAAGGTCCCAGGTTCGATTCTAGTCAAGGGCCTGTACCTTGGTTGTGGGCACATCCCCAGTAGGGGGCGTGCAGGAAGCAGCTGATCGATATTCCTCTCTCATCAATGTTCCTAACTCTCTTTCCCTCTCCCTTCCTCTCTGTAAAAAATCAATAAAATATATTTAAAAAATAAAAATAAGAAATAAATGATGCCTTTAGGAAAAGTAACTCTGGAAAGACACATAGATACGGTGCATGGGTACCAGGGCAGGGAGACTTTTCTCTGAGTTTTCATTTTGTATCATTTTATATTTTTGAACCCTGTGAATGTATGACCCAAAAATAGCATTAAGTTAAAAATAATTTTAATAAGTCGGGTTTTTTACCTTCTTCTACATCTTCACCAAATTCAGTTGAGTTCATCTTCTATTCCACTACATGAAAAGACAAAGACAAAGTCTTGATTTATTGCTTGATTGATTTCTTAATTTTCCCTCCCCAAGAGACATTCCCTTCCCCTCCCGACTCTGGCTCTGGATAGCAGAAGGTTAAGCCCAGACTGCTCAGCAACGTCATGGAAAACTGCATCCTTTTTTTTTTTTTTTTAATATATTTTATTGATTTTTTTATAGAAAGGAAGGGAGAAGGATAGAGAGTTAGAAACACCGATGCGAGAGAGACATTGATCAGCCGCCACCTGCACACCCCCTACTGGGGATGTGCCCGCAACCAGGATACATGCCCTTGACCGGAATCAAACCTGGGACCTTTCAGTCGGCAGGCCAACGCTCTATCCACTGAGCCAAACCGGTTTCGGCGAATACCGCATCCTCTTATTCTTGTTTGCAGTTGCTCAAAGTACTATACAGGCCTTCTGTGCATCTGCTGGGAGCGCTTCTCCAAGACTATGTGGGCCCAACGGGTCTTCCAGGCTCAACTGAGAGCACTTACGGAGCTAGGGGAACGTCACTGAAGAAAAGCAGTCTTTGGTACAGACTCCAGTTTAAGCCACCTGCTCGTCCCTGCTTTATAAATTCCAGCCACAAAAAGGAAAAGGCTGGCCAAGGATGCGAGCTGTGGATCCTGCAGACCGAGCTGAGGTCTGAGGACTCCAGGTGGTCCCAGGAGACCTGTGCTGCCCATCAGCGTAGCCACTGGCCATGTGGCTAATGAGGACTGGAAACGTGCTTGGTCCAAGCGGAGAAGCACACTCTGAATTTCAAAGGCGTAGTACAGCTCAGAGGATGTAAAATAGCTCATTAATCATTTTTTTTCACTGATTCCATGTTGAAATGATAGTATTTTTGATTTATTGGGCTAAATACTTTATGAAATTAATTCCATCCTGTTTAATGTGGCTACTAGAAAACTTTAAATGACATAATGTGGCTTGCATCACATTTTTATTGGACGGTGCTGGTCTAGCCTTCCCTTCAGAAAACAACTTTCTCTTTGAGAGAAAGAGGTGCTGTGGGTTTTTATAGCTCTCGAGTTCCACCCAATCTGGCCCAAACCCTTCTCTTTATTGAGGAGGGAATGCGGCGGGCGGGATGGAAGGTGCCCTGCATGGGTTTCAGGGCCTGGTGCCGAGCTGGCCTGACTCCCACTGCCCCAGCTGGAATGGAAGGGACACCAAGGCTAATGCACTAGTCAGTCTCTGAGATGCCCCTGTTTATTTTATTACTTTATTTAATATATTTTATTGATTTTTTACAGAGAGGAAGGGAGAGGGATAGAGAATTAGAGACATCGATCAGCTGCCTCTTGCACGCCCCCTGAGGATGTGCCCGCAACCAAGGTACATGCCCTTCACTGGAATCGAACCTGGGACCTTTCAGTCCGCAGACCGATGCTCTATCCACTGAGCCAAACCGGTTTCAGCTGAGATGCCCCAGTTTAAATACCAGCATGCCCATAACAACAACAGGAATACACGAGGTAGTGCAAAAGAATACACGTGACAGCCTTTACTACGGACATTCGGGAGCTGTGGTCCCCACAATTCACGGACTTCAAATATCAGGCTCACTTTGGTTAGGATCCAAAGAGCAGGACTAAGGAGCATTGCTCAAGAAATTTCTATGAGGAAGAGGGATGCCATCCACAAAGTCCAGTAAATCATCCCCTGAGGCGCTGTGGGATGGGGTGTGGTCCTGTTTTACACCAGTGAGCGGTGTGGTGGGGGAGGAGGCAAGACAGAGGAGCACCTAAGTGACCTCGGCACAGGATAACTTCCAAACTCCCTAATAACAGCCACGCGGGGGCATTGCTGATGATGGGGTGCGCTACCCTCGGCGCCCCACATAGCTTTATGACAGGCACCATTCTTTCAATCCCCGCACTGCTCATTTTCAGAGTCAGAATGAATAAAGAAAATTTCAGCTTCATTTGAAACGGAAATTAACACTAAAAATAATTCCCACGTACCAAAAACTATCTCCTATCGGGAAAACATAACACACAGGTGATACTGAGGGAAAATAAACGGTAAGTAAACTTTTGATAGTCCCAGAATGATTCGACCAGTGGTGATTTCTAGCAAATATACCTTCCTCCGTACCCCAGGCAAATAAGCCCCCTCCCTGCTTGATGGCATCACCTGCTCGGGCGTCTCTGAGGGAGGCACTTCCCATTTGCAGGTCCAGCCCATCACTGCATTTCGGGCAGGAGCGTGACTAGTGGTAGTAGGCAGAAATTCAGCCTAGTCAGAGGCCTCTCAAGGGGACACACTGCAGGCTTCACCCGAAGGCCCGAGTGTGGCAACTGCCTTTGGAAACCTGCCACAGGGTCATAGAACCAGTTCCCTCAAGTCTAGGGCAGAGGTGAGAGCAGCAGAGCAATGAGAAAAGGGAAAATGCTGGTGGAGGGAGCACACTATACAAAACAAGGCACATTCTGGAGAGAAAAGGGGGGGAGAGGGAGGAGACGGATGAGAATTTATTGGGGGTTGGGGGGAGAAGGAAGGGGTCAAAGTGGAAGAAAACCACAAAGACTCTGGCTAGGTAGAAAGCTTTAAAAGGAGGAGTAAATCCTAGAACAGAAAACAGGAGCCAGTGAGAAAAACACATCAACAGAACCACAAAAGTGCTGAGCAAGGTCAGAATCACCGTCTAATATTACGTCTACCCGCCTACATTTCTCAGAGGAGCTCATGGGGAGCGTGAGGCCT
>PVJN01011803.1:41407-53164 GCA_004026805.1 Lasiurus borealis
GGGGTGGGAGGCTGGCTTTACGAGCATTCAAGATGCCCAGAGTGCATCTGCTTTGGGAAACATGTCTGTGTTCATTTAAAGGTCAGTGACGGATGCTACATTAGCCCAGAAGTGACCCAGAACCCGGAATGGCAGGCCCTCTCCAACCAGCCAGCCAAGAAGCCATGCTCTCTGGGAAGCTGGGGAATTTCCCACGTGCAAGGCCTGGAAAACCCACAACGACGTGGTGCTCGTGTGGTAGGGAGAGAGCTGAAGGTCCTCATTAACAGCTGCAGCCCGAACTGCGTCCCACCCTGAGCTATTTGAATCCCAGTTTTACCAATAAAGAAACTCAGTACGTAACTGCCAATATACACAATTTCTATCTGATATTGAAGCTGGGAAAAAATATTTTTACTTTTTTTTTTTTTTTTTTTTTTTTTTAGAAAGAGGGATAGAAACATCAATGAGAAACATCAATTGGCTGCCTCCTTCATGCCCCCTACTGCGGATTGAGCTGGAAACCTGGGTCTGTGCCCTGACCAGAATCAAACCAGTGACCTCACAGTGCATGGACCACGGTCAACCAACTAAGGCTGGGAAAGTATTTTTTTTTTTTAATATACTTCATTGATTTTTTTACAGAGAGGAAGGGAGAGAGATAGAAAGTCAGAAACATCGATGACAGAGAGACATCGATCAGCCGCCTCCTGCATGCCCCACTGTGGAGATGTGCCCGCAAGCAAGGTACATGCCCCCAACCGGAATCGAACCCGGGACCTTTCAGTCCGCAGGCCGAAGCTCTATCCACTGAGCCAAACCGGTTTCGGCGGAAAAGTATTTTTTAAATATTTTATTGATTTTTTACAGAGAGGAAGGGAGAGGGATAGAAAGTCAGAAACATCGATGAGAGAGAGACTTCGATCAGCCGCATCCTGCACACCCCCTACTGGAGTTGTGGCCACAAGCAAGGTACATGCCCCCGACCGGAATCGAACCTGGGACCTTTCAGTCCACAGGCTGATGCTCTATCCACTGAGCCAAACCAGTCTCGGCTTTTTTAACATTTTGATTAAGGAAATAGAGTATCTGAATACTGGAAAGGGGAAACAGAGGGAAGGTATCTTGCCAGGGTTACACAACTGTCAAGAGGCAGAACTAGTGCTGAAGCTGCCTCCTGTGTCTCTCCCCCGTCGGCCGCCAGGAGAGAGGAACTGCGAAGAGAATCCTCAGTCTCCTGCTGAGGTTCTTCTGCCGCACACGGGCCCGATTTTCAGCCTTAGATTTCTCCGTCCAACAGCAGCTGGAGCACGCCCATCTCTCATCTCCAGGTACCTCACCTGGGGAACCTGTGTGCCCTGGGCTTATTAACAGACGCCTGCCCAGCACAGAAGTGTCTGCCAGAGGAGCGTGTGGGTCACTCCAGGCATCCTGGGCTGACGCAGTGACAGCACATCGACGTCAGGGCTGGAGAGAGGGGGCGGATATAGTGTTTGCTACCTCCACTTCCTGGTCCTCTGCGACATGAAGGTCACACGGGGCTGCTCATCCTGGGTGGATACGGAGTATCCGGATGCCAAGCATGCCGCAGAAATTCCTTCCGTTACTTAACTACAGGTTACGGAGGAGCCACCAGCTACCACAGCGCCCGCCCACCCAGGCTGCTAAGATTGCAATCTCCTCTGCCTGCTGGACTTGGTAAGAATTTCTCATGCTAACAGTCTCTCCTTTCCAAAAGCTTATTTCTCTCACCACAAGCTCAAATTGTGAGGCAATCAACGCATCCTCGGGTTCCTGAAAAAATCAGCTTTCTTCCCCGGGGGTGGCTGTTCCACGTCCCTCAAGAACCTCTGGCCAAGCCCAAGGGAAGATGATTCAACTGAGTGAAGGGGGACATGTGTCAACAAGACCGGTGCGGCTAGCCGCTGCTTCCAGTTAAACCAGCACAGGTTCTAAGACATCAATGAGCTATCGAGGGTAACTCTCAAACAGAACTAATCCCCAGTGATTAATCTAGTAAGTGAAATGCTCTTTAAAACACACATACACACACACACACACACACACACAGAGCTTAGGAAGTCTGAGGCAAAGTGACCATCGTTGCAGAGCATGCAGGAGAATATATCATTTTACTGAAATGTTTCCTAGTCTCTCTATCCTTCTGCAGAGAGTCAGATGGACAATATTTCAATTTTTCACGCATGGGTATAATTCTGTCTGTGGCTGAGGGAAAATCAGAATGTTCTCAGAAAAGCCTTTAGTTTACAAAAAGCACAAAAGAGACGGTAAAAAGGTAATCCCAAATGCTCACAAATAAGATGCTCCAGCCACTCAAATCTCAAAATTACAAAGGACAAATTGCTTCAAGTGCTGCATAAATGCAACCAACTGGTGGAGCTGCCCCTGTGCCTCATGCTGAAATGAGGCTGAATCTAAATCCCAAACATCAGCACGCACCTGGCGTGGGACAGGAAAGGTGCTGGGGAGGGAAGGGAGTCTGTGAAGCAAGACAAGGAGGAGACAGACGTGAGAACCATTCACTGGTGCTTAGAACCAAGTCTAAGAGCTGTCACAAAGCAATGGAAAAACTGAAAAGATGTACAATTATAGGTCAATTTATATTTTTAGAGTTCATTTTAAGAAGGGAAGACCCTTACAATCTTTTTTTTTTTTTTTTGGACTAGGTAATGCATGCACGTGAAACAAAATTCAAAAGCTATAAAAGAATAGTTGGTTAAAAAGTCCAGTCCTCTAGTCACTGGGTTGCGCTTTTGGAAGCAACTGTGCTTCTTTCCTTGGGAGTCCTACCCGAGACATTCT
Organism: Lasiurus borealis; assembly: GCA_004026805.1. Classification (NCBI taxonomy): domain Eukaryota; kingdom Metazoa; phylum Chordata; class Mammalia; order Chiroptera; family Vespertilionidae; genus Lasiurus; species Lasiurus borealis. Next base: position 44,210 of record PVJN01011803.1, read on the forward strand.
GTCAGTGGCTCTCAACGTGTGCTTCGTACACAGTGGCTCCCGCAGCTGGCCTACACAGGCTGTCCAGATCCTCTCATCCCCAACTCCACTGTGAGTGGGGTCAAGCTGGTAGCTTGAAATTGGCCAATGTGGGAGAATTTACACCATGGAAATTGACACTTTTACTACCAGGGCATTTTCTTTTCTTTTCTTTCTTTCTTTTTTTTTTTTTGGAGCACGTTTAACCAAGACCCTTTCATGGGGGTCCATGCGATCAAAACTATTTTCATAACACTGAGATGTCATTGCCCCTTTTCTCACAGAGGTTCACAGGAGAGCTTTCCTGAGGCTACATGATGTGCCAGTTTGCAGAAGACTGAATTGCAGAAGACTGAATACAGAGGCAGATCTGAAAATGTGGCTGTCTTCTATTAAGTTAGGTATTAAAGAGATTTGCAAAAATGTAAGTGAAACCATTCTTTCCACAAAGATTGTTTCTTTGGGAAAATAGTTGTTTTCCCTAAAAATATTTTTGATATCCTCATAAATGAAAGATCTTTGGGGTCCTCATCAATTTTTAAGAGTATAAAGGAATCCTGAGAATAAATGGTTTAGGATCCTCATTCCTTGCTTTTTTTCACTTAATGTATCATGGAAATTTTATTTCTTTTTTTAGTTTGCGTTCCCCCAGAGGCAAATTTTGAGACAGGGATTTGGAGTCGTTTCTTTGGGAAGAGAGCGGAGGGCTGAAAACATGTAAAACAGGCAAATTAACAGGCTTCCGGGAGGAAACCCCCTGGCTACAGGCAATGCGGAGGGCACCACTGCGATATGTGGTCCTAACGGTGTCCAACAGGGTCTCTGGGAGCAGAGGGTCACCCCAGCTATCTGGACAAGTCCTGGGAGATAGCACCCTCACTGTGCCACCCTGCGGTGCCACCGCTCCCCACACTGCATCGTATACTGTGTGGGGGGTGCCCTGCTAAGAGCTTCACAGTCAACCTAACCCAACAATTCTATGGGGTAGAAGCCTGTTTGCCTATTTCACAAGTGAGGAAACAGGCACTGATTTGTTTGCTTGTTTGTTTGAATCCTCACCCGAGGATATTTTTCCACTGATCTTTTAGAAACTAGAAGAGAGAAAGACGGAGAGAAACACATCGGCTGGTTGCCTCCTGCACACACCCTGACCGGGGCCCTGGCCAGGGAGGAGCCGGCCACGAAGGTATGTGCTCCCCCGCCCCCATGGATTGGAACCCAGGACCCTTTGGTCTGCAGGCCGATGCTCTATCCACTGAGCCAAACTGGCTAGGCCACCAGGCACAGTGTGAGAGCCAAAGGGGCCTCAGAGACCATTTGTTTCACAAGCGTGGACTCGGGGCTCAGAGAGGTTGGAAACACGCTCAGGATCACTCTGTCAGGAATGGCCGTTGTCTCCCCACCCTGGGCTTCGGTGGCCACATGCCCCACGTGCGACGGGAGCTGCTGGTGGCAGTGGGGCGCTGCCCTCTGTGCAGGGAATCCACCAAATGTACCCCTGATCCCAGGGACCACAGCCAACCAGGGGAGGACCTGGAGGATGAAGGGGGACCTCTGGGAACTTCTGTCCGACGGGGAAGAGTCAAACACCAGGAGGGAAGGAGCAGCCAGAGCCCCAAGGTTAGAAGACACTACATTAGGGTTTCTGCAACAGGCTGCATCCAGGGCTGTGCAGACGACCACCCCTGCGTACAGTTAATTCTGTGCCTCAGATACAGCGAATACCTACAGGACGCTTTTCCTTTGCGGGGGAGAGATGTTAATCCTAGGAAATTCCAGGGCGGCAAGGCTTACTTTAAAAAGAACTCTGTCAGTGTTCCAATGGGCATATCTTTTTTTTTTTTTTTTTTTACAGAAAGGAAAGGAGAGGGATAGTTAGAAACATCGACCAGCCGCCTCCTGCACGCTCCCTACTGGGGATGTGCCCGCAACAAAGATATTACATGTCCTTGACAGGAATCGAACCTGGGACCCTTCAGTCCGCAGGCCAAGTCTCTATCCACTGAGCCAAACCGGTTTAGGCCAAATGGGCATCTCTGGAACTTCCTCATCACTTTCAGTGTGTAAAGACCCCAAAGCAAGTCTTTCTGTCGCTTACAGAGCTTCACACACTCGACAACTACGACCTGTGGTCACCCTGATGAGCAACGGCCAGAGGGGCTAATAATAAGCACCGAGCCCAGGCCAGTAGGTCTCTTCCTTCCCAGTCGGTCTTGGGTCAGGCACAGTCAGGGACTCAGGGGCAGACCACTCCCCGTGCAGAGGACACCCTCCAAAACCGCTAGCCGTTATTCATTACCCATAAATTCCACACAAAAACTGCAGAGAACATGGAAGGGCCAACACGTGGGGTGTGACCTGGACAGAGACCATCACACGAAGGTAGGAAGTCCACTTCCACCCATTTTCTCAACCCAGGGCCTCAACCTCTACTGACAGCAAGAGCCAAGCATTCAATGTGTAAAACGCTTCCAAATCAATTGTTCAACACAGGGCTGGCCCGTCAGTAACAACATCCTTCCCGGTGCACTGGGGATATCTCAACTACATAATTAAAAATGCCATCCAGCAGCCAGAAGCAAATATGCCAAAATGGTAATTACTTCCAATTAGGAGGATTATGGATAGTTGTGTTTGTTTTTTCTTCTCTCTCTTGTTTTCCTCTACTTTCCTGATGTTTTACAGTGAGCATGCAATTCTTTGGAAACAAAGAATAAATTTCTAAATGAAAAAAAGTAGTAATCCTTACTAGGGAGGCCATATTCTAAGTTATGTCCACACATAGAAACAAGCTAAGAATGTAAAGTCATGCCGAAACCGGTTTGGCTCAGTGGATAGAGTGTTCGGCCTGCGGACTGAAAGGTTCCAGGTTCGATTCCAGTCAAGGGCATGTACCTTGGTTGTGGGCACATCCCCAGTAGGGGGCGTGCAGGAGGCAGCTGATCGATGTCTCTCTCCCATCGATGTTTCTCACTATCCCTCTTCCTTCCTCTCTGTAAGAAATCAATAAAATATATTTTTAAAAAAGAATGTAAAGTCACACCATTACATTTCAGCAACTGACCAACTGGTGATGAAGACCTTTCATTTCCTAACCGTCCCTGATTCATGGCCTCTGAATCCTAGAAAGCCCCTCGGTATGGGGAGAGGGGACATCAGGAACGGATCAGTCACAAACCCAGGAGCAAATAAGGAGGGGCAGGGCTCAGCTTCATCGTTGCCTGGTGGATGTATGTGCCTGATCCTTGAAGTTTTTATTAAAATGAGTCAAATTCACAGGAGGAGGAAAAAATAAACTGGGACTCAGTCTTCTGAAGGAGGGGTCTGAGCGGAGTGCTGAGAGCCAGGTCACTAGGAGGGCGTGTGGCCGCTGAGGAAGCGAATGGACTGAGAGCAGCTGGGTGAGTCACCGCGCTGATGCTACCCTGCTGGGTGTCTGCACTCTGGGTGGTGGACAACGGTTACACGTGGTCTTCCTTCCAGGTTCTCTTATGTGTGAACACCCTGGGGGATGCTCTGAGCCCCCCCCCCTTCCTTGACACCTGAATGCTGGACCGAACTGTGCAATCGGAGGCTTGCTCTAGGGCCCTGGCTTCAGGGTGGATTAGCGGGCAGCAGGGGGGACAGAGAGAAGGTGAGGAGGCCTGGGGAGCTGAGAACTGGCTGGGCCACAGAAAAAGGAAGGAGTATAGAAAGGTCACTTGTTAAAAGTGGGTAATAAAGCCCTAACCGATTTGGCTCAGTAGATAGAGCGTCGGCCTGCGGACTGAAGGGTCCCGGGTTCGATTCTGGTCAAGGGCATGTACCTTGGTTGCAGGCACATCCCCAGTGGGGAGTGTGCAAGAGGCAGCTGATCGATGTCTCTCTTTCATCGATGTTTCTAACTCTCTATTCTTCTCCTCTCCTCTCTGTAAAAAAAAAGTAATAAAATATTTACTTTAAAAAAAAAAGTGGGTAATAGTCACACAAGAATCTGACTTGGGAAATTCTCCTTAAGAGGTGGATGCAAGACCATGGCAACATGAGCAGGGGGCACCTGGGATGGCGGTTCCTTGGCAAAGGCAAAGGATCGCCGTCCTCATCCCTCAATGTGCCACAGGTTTCCAGAGGAAAACGTTCTCTAGCACTGCCCACAGGGCGGGGGTGCCTCTCCACCGAGTTCTTTTAAGAGAACTGGCCAGACCTGAGTGATCAGCCAGACCAGGCCGCCTCTGGTGAGAGCAGCACGAGGCTAATCAGAGGCGCCAGAGGCGTGTGGCTGGCCGGTGTCACACAGGATAAGCAGCAGGCCCAGAAATGGGAAGTACTTGGGCTTCCTGAAAGCCCGAGGTTCAAATCCCAGCCAGCTGACTCAGGATCCTCCCCCCTAAACCAGAACCGTCCACTGAACGTAGGACTGCAGCTGGGAGGAGTGCAGGTCCGGGAACAGCCGGCCCCTGCCCAGCAGCCCTGGCCTCAGGCACCAGCAGGGGCAGGTCCTCCTCACCTCCTGTCTGTCAGGTTTCCCGCTGTAAAGCGCAGCGAGCTCTCACCCCTGAAGACAGTCTCCTTAAGAATGTGAGTCTCAGGAGGCGAATGTGACTGGAACCCGAAACCAGAGGGGCCGGGGCCTGTGCGGCCCTTGCCACATACAAAAGGCACAGCAGAGAGGAGAGGCTCAAACCATCTGGCAGGTGCTATTAATAAGACACATCCGAAGATTTAAAACGTTTTACTGAGGCCGAAACCGGTTTGGCTCAGTGGATGGAGCATTAGCCTGTGGACTGAAGGGTCCCGGGTTCGATTCCGGTCAGGGGCACATACCTTGGTTATGGGCACATCCCCAGTAGGGGGTGTGCAGGAGGCAACTAATTGATGTTTCTCTCTTACTGATGTTTCTAACTCTCTCCCTTCCTCTCTGTGAAAAATCAATAAAATATATATATATATATATATAAAAGTTTCACTGAGACCTAACTAAACCTACCAGTACATCCTTCATCCTGTTCTCAACTGTCACACCATCGGAACTGCCTTCCTGACACCTCTCTCCTGCGGGTCACACTGATTTTTAAAAATGAAACAGAAAAGGAGCACAGCAGCTGACATTCACGTAGCGCCAGCTCCACGGTTTTAAGCGTCTCACGTGTTAGCCACCTCATCCTCACCAGAGCCCTCTTTTGTTGCAGATGGAGAACCAGGGGGCCAGCCACCTACGTCTCATTGGAGATGGAGGCGAGGGGAAGGAGTGGGGTGCACACCGGGCTGATGGTCTCATCCCCACCTTCCAAGAGGAGCTGGGACCCGATGGGGCATGACCGTCCCCCCTTCCTGCTGAGCACCCATCTGGAGGCTGGGCTCAGGTGCAGGAGCAGGTCCACTGGCCACATGGGCCCTCAGACCAACCACCACGGCAGGGACTAGTGCGGCTGATCTCAAAAGTAGGAACCCTCTACTAACCTTGAGGGTTGGCCAGAATTAGGTTAAAACCCTGGCTCCTCCTATGTTTGGTTTCTAACACTGGGCAAGTTGCTTACCCACCCAAACCTTGGTTTCTTCCTCTGTAAAACGGAGCTGGTCGCACCCCCGCACCTAGTCTAAGTGAACGCTACAATGGGGAAAGTGCCGGGCAATGGAGCACCTCCTATATGTTACCTATGATAAATAAAGCCTTTCTGAAAAGATGTTTAAAGTGCATCTTCACAGTGACTACTTTTTTCAAATTTGCAAAATCAAGTGACTTAAAAAGCCTTTGAAAAGGTTAGTAGAGCTTGTCTTTCGAAGGAAAAAAACTGGAAGGGGGGGTGGAATCAAATCAAATGGCCTCCCTAAGGACGGGGAAGAATGTTCCCATGCCACACTCTCTCCTGCGGGCCCGTCTCTGGGTCTCTCAGAACCCAGCCCTCCCGACAGTGGCATCCTGCCCGTGGGACTCGCACGACATGCTTGCAACTTGTTTTTATTTTTGGACACATCTGCACACGCTGTTTGAAAAATACCAGTCCTCCACAAAACCAGGGCAATTTTGTCCCGAGCTGTCCTAAAGCTGTAATTGTCAATGCCTTCCTCATTCAGGCAGGGCACACACTCATCTTTCGGCGGGCAGCGAAGTACACACGCACAGCCCCGCTGGCCTGCGACTGACTACTCTCAGCCTCTTACCCTTGCCACACTGCGTTTTCTGAATGTGACTTTACACGTGACGTCTTCCTCCGCAAAAGCAAGGGCAAATGCTTTCGGTGTCGATGGTAGGAGGCAGACGACTCTGCTTATACGTTTAACCTTGGCATGGGGAGGAGAGGAGAGCCAGCACATCCCAGCAGCCACCCATGTGACTGACGGGACAGTGATGACTAATTTTCCTGGGAGGTAGAAGCTAGATTTCCTCTGTACTTCCCACTTTTCCATATGTTGTCTTATGACCACACGAGGTAGTTGGAGTTGGGGCACAATCTGGTGTAAACTAACAACCCCCACCCTACCCCCTAACCCTCCCTACAAGGCCACCACGTGATTTGTTCACGCGAGCAATCAATGCCTCTGTAGAGACACAGGCCGCTGTTTCACTGTCCAGGGGATAACTGAAGATCAGACAGGAGAGAAGGAAAGAGGTCCTTGGTAGAAAACAAACCACCAAGAGGGCTGAGTTTACACGTGCTGCAAGCTGGATTAAAAATGGAGGCCAGGTATTGTGTGCCAGGTGAGCTGGGGAGAAAAAACTCGGCTCCGAAACCACAGCCTGGTCATTCAGGGAAGGACATAACCCGACACTCCGAGTGTCTGACACCCCGAAGGCCTGCTGCCCACATGGAGAGATCTCAGCCTGGCAAGGGCAGGTCACGGGTGGAACTGGCTCCAGAACCAAGAGAGCTCGGGGCTGAAGTCATAATGTTGCAGGAGATGCCGGAACACCAGAAGGCAGAGAAAAGGAGTGTCCGATCTGGAGGGGGAGGCAAAGGCAAGGGGATGTGCACAAAACACATTCAAATGCCCATGTTTTTGGCAGGTGTGTTTTATGTGACTTTCAATTTTATTGTTAAATATTATCACTCAGTAAAATTTACTCTCTGGAGGGAAGGCGCACGGTTCTAGGGAGATGTGTACTATCTCCCTGGAACCACCAATGAGAGAAGGATACAAAGAAGTCCCATCATCCGCAAATAATTCCTCCAAACTTACTTCAGCCAATAATGGCACAATGACTATTAGGCGTAGCAACCATAACTCTCCACCTGCCATCAACATTAAGTGCCAGAAACAAAACCCTGCATCCCAACCTCCCACTTACTAACACCAAATTGTTTTTGCTGCTTGACAGCAACCTTCATGTTTCTACATTACAAAATTTGAGAAGCATGTTGTTTCTTTCCTCGGTGTTTCGGGGGCTTTCTAGAGAGCTCTAAAAAGTGGGAGACCAGCCCTAGCCAGTTTGGCTCAGTGGACAGTGTCAGCCTGCAGAATGAAAGGTCCTCAAGGACACGTGCCTGGGTTGTGGGCTCTGATCCCCAGTGGGCGGCGTGCAGGAGGCAGCCAGTCGATGATTCTCTCTCATCACTGATGGTTCCATCTCTCTCCCTCTCCCTTCTCCTCTCTGAACAGTCAATAAAATATATATTTTTAAAAAGTGGTAGACCAGACATTTCTGCAGGACATTTTCACCTCATCAGGGTTGATTCCCAATTTTCTCTTCCTAATTACAGTATTAGACATTCCTTTGCTCACACATAAGGGATGCTTGGCAACTTAGAGGAGTGGCCAAAAGGGAAAGTGTGAATTAAATGTGTCAAATGTAATACACTTCAACAGAGTGGGATGCTGACTATCTTGTCTGCTAGGTCCTAACTGATCTCTTTTTACTGATACTAGTGCTTTAGTGTAGCGGTGGTGGTGGTACAGAAGACAAAACTTTTCCTTTAAATTACTTCAACAAGGAAATGGTGTCTCTGGCGAAACCCATGTCCGATGGCAGGAGTTTAAGGACCATGCACAGACAGGCCACCAGCCAAGAACAGGCTGCACAGAACCCACCTTTTCTTCTGGAATCCAAGGGGCTCTCCATTCATTTAGCAAACGTTCACTGAGCACCTAGTGGCTAGGGATGGAAAACTCTTTTGAGAAAATACAAAAATCTTGGGCAACTCTCATTATTGAGGGTGCGGGAACTGACAGGATCCTGTAGAGTGATACAAAGCCACAAACCAGGAATGGTTGTTGAAAAAAAAATGGGAGGTGGGGTGGGGTGGGGTGGGGCTGGGGAGTGGAGAGCCTAAGAACCTCCTCCATCCTTCTCTTTTATACACCGAAGCCAGCCCCAGAACTCCGTTCCCTGCCTCTGTTTTCTGCAGCCTTAGAGCTTTCAGCCACCATGCGCGCTGCCTCCTCCCCGCGGCACGTGGAAACATCCCAAAGTTACTTTAATAAAAAAGTGAAGTTGAACATTTCCGACTCTGAAGTGCTTTAGCACACACTATATTCCACGCGCCCTTGTCCGGTTAGCCTGGGCGCACCAAATCCTTCCGGATGGGCCACCTGAGCAATCACTACCTTTTGCAAAAACACCTTGGAGCAAATTACACGTCTCGGTACACAGGTCCTTACGGGTGTTCTGCACAACTCAGCCACCCATAAGGCGAGGGCAAAGCCTGCGTGGGTGACCACGTTTGCAAGAGGAGAAAAGGGGGAAGGTCAGGAGAAGCGGCGAGCGCCCCAAGGCTGCATGCAGTCCGCGGCCGGCCACGGAGGCCTCGCGCCAGGCGGGGCGCACACCCCGGGCGCCGGGCCCGCCTCCAAGCTCCCGGGCAGCGGGAACCGCGAACCGCGCCGTGGGAGACGGGGAGGCAGCGCTGCGCCCCCTGGCGGCGGGGCCTGTATCCGCCCGCTCCCGGCCGCCGCCGCCGCCGCCGCGGGCCGGCCTCACTCACTCCATTTGCAGACTCCGGTGGCAGCAGCCTCCCCCCC
>PVJN01011804.1:0-52665 GCA_004026805.1 Lasiurus borealis
TTAGGTGACCTTGCTAGCAGTTTCCAATCTGTGGGTCTCGACCCACAAGTTGAGAACCGCTGCTGTAGAGCTAAGACCATCAGAAAACACAGATATTTACATTATGATTCGTAATAACAGTAGCAACATTACAGTGATGAAGTAGCAACGAAAATAATTTTATGATTGGGGGTCACCACAACATGAGGAACTGTATTAAAAGGTCACAGCATTAAAAAAAGGTTGAGAACCACTGATCTAGGGTTTGGGAATCATTCCAAAATCTGGTTAGTCTCTGATTCTACCATGACAGTATTACCATATTTTATTCCACAATTTGAATCCATGATGCTTTTAATAGTAAAATTATGTTGTGAAATGTCTGTCCTCCTGCGTATGGGGAGGAAGGAGGGTGTGTGGATTACTTTCAGAAATGATTTCATTGGTCCCGTTGCTATTCATGGGTTGCTTGCTTATTCGTTTTGTCTTTGGTTTGTGATCATGTGCAGAAAGATGGTCGCCAATTTCAAATGGCTATATAAAAAACCTCACACATGACCATTGTATGATGGAAGCCTTCAGCATATCGTGTACAGCCACACTGTTCACAGGGGCATGCACAGACGGAATCTTGCTCTTGTGTGTGTTTGTGTGTGTATTTAATATATTTCACTGATTTTTTAGAGAAGAAGGGAGAGAGATAGAAAGTTAGAAACATTGATGAGAAACATCGATCAGCTGCCTCCTGCACGCCCCCTACTGGGGATGTGCCTGCAACCAAGGTACATGCCCTTGACCGGAACCGAACCTGGAACATTTCAGTCTGCAGGCCGAGGCTCTATCCACTGAGTCATACAGTTTCGGCTTTCCTGAGTAGAGAGCTGGTGGCCGTACAAGGATGTCTCTGGGGTCTTACGCTAAATTCCAAGAGGCGGTAGAAGGGGAAGGAAAGAAAAAGAAAAGCTTGTCAGTGGTGAGGTTTTCACTTAATGTCATCAAGTGACTCCTGGCACCTTTGCCTCCGTGACGGAGTCTGCTTTACAGAATCCTTTTGGGCCAGAAGAGACCATTTCAAACTGTGTGCGCGGTGCTACCTGCAGGCGGGGATCTGTTATTAGCAGCCGCGATCAGGCCACAGCCGGCATGTCATGGCATCGGTTATCCCGGGGATGAGAGAAGATCAGGGCTTTACTCCTTTACAAATATTACTCCTCGGCACTGCCAGTCTGTGGCCACCAGCGAAGGATCATATTCAACTGCTGCCTACGCAGGAAATTGGGGAAAATTGCAGTCCCTCTGCTGATGATTGCTTCCCTCCACCTGCCTTTTCTGGAACTGTCCTTTGCAGGGACTCCACTCAAGTCCACGGGCATGGCAGGGTTTTCCCTGCAGATCATTGAAGAATTACAACTTCTGTGTTTCCAGGGGCTGCAGGTTAGACGTAGTGAGTTAAAGCAGTGGTCGGCAAACCATGGCTCTTTGGCCCCTTGAGTGTGGCTCTTCCACAAAATACCACAGCCTGGGCGAGTCTGTTTTGAAGAAGTGGCGTTAGAAGAAGTTTAAGTTGAAAAAATTGGGCTCTCCAAAGAAATTTCAGTCGTTGTCCTGTCGCTATTTGGCTCTGTGATGAATGAGTTTGCCGGCCACTGAGTGAAAGCGTTAGTAACACTGTGTTGACACAGCCCTACACACATGTACACGAAGCACGCGTGTTGTTTGGACAGCATCGGCCATGACATGAATGTTTAAGTGACTCACAGGTGTCCAGGAGTTTGACAAGGTTATTTTCCATTAATCAGAAAAGCTCTTTCAAGCCCACCAAAATAGAGTTGACTGGAAATAAACAGACTGTATATACTCACACATTTGAAACAAATATGTATTCATCCATTTCTCCTATCCGTGAAATGAAGCACATGAAATGACTGAGAGGTTTTATGCCACATCAGTACAGTTATGCCATTCACTTACTCTTGGTTATTTTTAAACAAACAAGCAGCAACAAAAAAAAAAATAAGGGAAGATTGAATGAACTCTAGGAATATGCTTATTTTAGACTGAAAACTAAACATGGTTGGATATGAAACTTGCAAGTGTTTGGTTCTATCCTGTTTTATTCCAAGACCAAAAGTATCCTTCATACACGAGAGAGAAAAATGCTGAGTACGGTCGGATTCAATCACTACTACCACCTCTTTTTTTTTTCCACGTGTTCTGATTTCAGCAGAAGCCAAGAGGCAGTTTGCAAAGCACTTTCCCTTAATATTTTAATTCCCTTGGAGGTTTAGGAAAGATGGAATCCACATGTTTCTAATTCATTTGCACTCAACTCATAAAAAATAAAAATGTTCCTCAATTGGGTCTCATTGTGGTCTAGGGGCATTAAAAGCTTTCAAATGAGCCTCCCCCTTCCATTGAAATCCAGATGTGATGTTTTGTCAGCTCCCAGCACATTTGAAACTGAAAAATGTCTTGGTCATGAATGAGAAGACACAGATGGTTTGGGAATGTAGGGAGGGAAAAAAAATCCTCAGATGATAGAAACTCTCTTACAATACAAGGCGCTCTCATTTTTAAGGGTTTCATTCAACAGGTGAATGATACTGTGCTCCATTAAAAATGGCCATCTCGCCGAAACCGGTTTGGCTCAGTGGATAGAGCATTGGCCTGCGGACTACAAGGTCCCAGGTTTGATTTTGGTCAAGGGCATGTACCTTGGTTGCAGGCACATCTCCAGTAGGGGGCGTGCAGGAGGCAGCTGATTGATGTTTCTCTCTCATCGATGTTTCTAACTCTCTATTCCTTTCCCTTCCTCTGTGTAAAAAAATCAATAAAAAAAAATATATATATTTTTAAAATGGCCATCTCTGCAGGTCAGGGCAATGGAATGATCCGGTGCCAAACTGGGATGGAGAATAAAGCCAAGAATAGACCCTAAGAGCTCCCTCTTCTTTGTACTCATCACAGGTGGTGATTCAAATAAATGAATAGTAGGAGGGTGGAAAGAATGGAAGCCAATGCGAATGCCATATGGTACCACCATCAGGGAGAGATAGCACAGGTTATTTTTCACATTTCAGATCTCCCTTCGCATTAGCCACAGAAAGGTGGGAGGGGAGGGGGGAGGGGCTTGGATTCTGCGCAGTATGAGGCAGCAACAGTCGGACTCCAGATCCATTCCTAGCATTTTCCAGAGAGTGAGGTTTCAAACATTCAAAGCCCCACTCAATGTATTCCTTAGACCATGTGACTCCTTCCCTCTTAAAGGTGAATTCGGTTTGACAAACACATTTCAATGTTTCTACATCTTTAAACAAGCATGTCAATTTATACGAATAAAAATACACCACAAATTTAACTAGTAATTTATACGAATAAAAATACTACTAACTTAACTAGTAATTTATACAAATAAAAATACCACTAGCTTAACTAGTAATTTATACAAATAAAAATATACCACTAACTTAACTAGTAATTTATACAAATAAAAATGCATCACTAACTTAACTAGTAATTTATACAAATAAAAATACCACTAGCTTAACTAGTAATTTATACAAATAAAAATACCACTAACTTAACTAGTAATTTATACAAATAAAAATACCACTAGCTTAACTAGTAATTTATACAAATAAAAATGCACCACTAACTTAACTAGCAATTTATACAAATAAAAATGCACCACTAACTTAACTAGTAATTTATACAAATAAAAATACCACCAACTTAACTAGTAATATTTTTTCCATTAAAATATAGATAACCAGCTTTTCCGTCTTAGTTATAAATGTCTTCATAACTGGGATGAATTTATCAGAAAATTATACATGTCACACAGGTGACTTCTACCCAAAAACTTTCTCATGATTTTGAAAATTTTACACTTGAAAGGCACAATAACAGAACCTTCTGAGCTGAATGTTGTTTCTGTCCTTAGTTTAGTAGGGCATGGATATTAGTGAGGTTTTCCCTTAGAAACTGTTTTCGAGTCAACCACATCCAGTTCACGGTCCAGCTGCCCACTCACTGGCTGGGTTACTTACGGCCTTGTTATTGCTTCTCTGCTCTTCTATGTCCTTGCTTCCAAAATGATGAGAAAAAGATACAGTACCCATTTATTTCTTTTCCCTCCATCTTCCCGTCCCCGATCCAGTAAGTGATATTTGGCCCAGCTCATTCCTTGATAACTACATGGAAACAAAAATAACTGGGCAGGAGATTGATTTATTTTTTTTAATTCTTTTAGCTCTCTTCACTCTCCTTTCAACTGTACTTTATGAAGGGAGTGCTGTGCAGTTCCTTTTGCACGTAGATGTTTCATAAGCCTTGACTCCTGGTCTGGATTTAGCATCTTTCAAATCTAAGTCCCACAATCCTCTTTGGCTATATATATATATTTTTTTTTTTCAGTAGAAAGCATAAAGGATATCTCTATCTACCCAGCAACCATCCACCACAATTCTCATAGCAGCATTCCAATTTTCATGTTGAATTTCCTTTCCTCCTCATTTGGCACACGTTAAATGGGGTGGACATCAGCCCATGCCCACCTAGGCATTGGCTAAGTGTCAGGTAGGCGAGTGACCAAAGGAGGGACACTCAGGGCTAATGGAACTCAACTGTAGCACTTTATTTTTAAATATTTTTTTTTGATTTTTTACAGAGAGGAAGGGAGAGGAATACAGAGCCAGAGCCAGAAATATCAATGAGAGAGAGACACTGATCAGCTGCCTCCCACATGCCCCCCACCGGGGATGCGCCCGCAACCAAGGCACATGCCCCTGACAGGAATCGAACCTGGGACCCCCCTAGTCCTCAGGCTGACGCTCTATCCACGGAGCCAAACCGGTTTCTGCCAACTGCAGCACTTTTGGTTAATAAAATTGGGGAGCTTTCTTGAGGCTCCTGAGGAGATAGGTTTGCTATCTCGAGCTTCTGCCAGCAGGATGGGGAAGGCTTGTCTGTGGATGGAGCAGCCATGAAAGATAGGAGAGCAGCCCTAGCTGGTTTGGCTCAGTGAATAGAGCATCAGCCTGCGAACTGAAAGGACCCAGGTTCGATTCCGGTCAAGGGCACATGCCCGGGTTGTGGGCTTGATCCCCAGTGGAGGACTTGTAGGAGGCAGTCAATGAATGATTCTCTCTCATCATGGATGTTTCTATCTCTCTCCCTCTTCCTTCCTCTCTGAAATCAATTAAAATATATATAAAAAAAGAAAGAAAGACAGGAGAGCAAACACATCTGAGTTCTGTGGCATTGGCTCTGTGCCTGGAATCAGCCGTACCTGACGTCTTTCATTTGCATAAGGAAACACATTCTTCGTTTAGCACAAGCCACTTTGACTAGAACTGTTTTTATTTTATGCTAATATACAGAGAACATACAGAGAAATGCATTTTTCAGTGCATAATAAGATGGCCTTCATGAAAATAGCAGATAATGGCAACTTATTTTCATTACTGTGACTACTTACAAAGATCGGTTTCTTTCCTCCTCATGAATAGGCTTTAGATAACATATATATATACCGCTGTATTCCCAGCCCCAGGACCCATGGTGCTTGCAGACACAGGCACTACTTTGTTCAAAGAAAAACCTTATTTCTCTCCTCAGATGTGCCCAGCAGGCCTATCAAACTCCTGTGATTTCTCAGCCATTCGCAGTTCCTTCATGTTGCTTACGATTGTGTTTCAACAGATTCTTCACACTTTTCATGTCTCCTTTTATTCCCTCTGCAGACTGGCTCACTATTGAAACCTTCTCGCGTGGCCGATACTGTTCATTCTAAATGAGTTCCACTGCCTCTAGTTGCTAACCACCTGGTTTTGGCATTTTCTTTTCAGACTGGATCCTCATTTACATCTTAACGAGGTGCCCGGTGCACAAATTGGTGCACCTTTGAAATGAACTGTGGGTCGCGAGGCTGCAGTGGGCACAGGGGCGGGTCTTGGCCCATCCTCTGCACCCCGACCTGGCCTCTCTCACCACAGCCCCCGGTCCCCTGTCTGCCAGCAGCCCACTCCTGCCTCCACTGCTCCCACACTCTGATGGTGCAGGCCCCATTTGCACCCACTGACAGCGTGGAGCAGCTGGGGCTGGCACTAGCAGCGGGTGAGAGCGGGACTGGCATCATCAGTGGGAGTGGTGGCTGCTGCCCCAGTTGCCCCTCAGGAGCAGGGGGAGGTGGAGAGACCCATAGAGGCCAGCACCGCTGCTCATATGTGCTAACAGCACTGAGTGGTTAGGACAAGTGCCAGGCGTCGAGCAGTGGGTGAGAGAGTTGTTTCTGGCACCAGCTGGGGTGCAGGCAGGGCCAGTGCTGGCAGTGGGTGTGAGCAGAGGCTCTGGTGCTGGCAGCAGGTGCAAGTGCCAAGTGGATAGTGGTGCATGGGATCAAAGAAATTTCAGTAACTACCAGAGGCTCATCCTGATGTCAGCAACCAGCACCCTGCCTTGGTCTGGCACTCCCACTCACCTACTCACCATCTCCCCACAGCCAACACCCGCCATATTCTGTGTGCGCCCCCTGGTAGTCAATACACATCATAATGACCAGTTGTTCAGTTGTTCGGTGTTCTGCTGTTCGGTCTGTTTGCATATTAGGGTTTTATAGAGAGAGATGTATATCCTAATTTATATGAGAAATGTTGACCAAGGAGCCAGAGAAAGGTCTAGGAGTGGTAGGTTTTTTTTTGTGTGTGTTTTTTTTAAAAAAGGCCAGCTGGTTTAGCTCAATGGTTAAGCATCAACCTATGAACCAGAAAAGGTCACAGTTCAATTTCCAGTCAGGGACATGCCTGGGTTAGGGGCTCCATCCCCGTTAGGGGGTGTGCAAGTGGCAGCCAATCAATGATCCTCTTCTATCATTATGTTTCTATCTCTCTCTCTCTCCTCCTTCTTCTCTGAAATCAATAAAAAAATATATGTTTTTAAAAATAGGGGAAAAAAGAAATAGTTGTTACAGAAAAAGAGCAAATAAATGGTGGGGATAATGTGAAGGAACCACTTTTCTTACAGGGCGGCTGAAGGACAGACAATAAACATCCTGGGAGAAGGAGCCACATTTGAATCGCTTTCCTTTGCCCCCAGCTGCTCCTGAGAACAGAACTGTCAGAGATTCGCATCCTCATTTAAGGGCCTGGTACTGCTGATGGCCGGGGCCTCGGCAAAGACAGATGGTGGCGCGGGCTTCTGATGTTTAGCCTTGTTCGGATGAATGTCCACATGCAATTATCAGGGATCACACGCGGTGTCTCTAACCTGGTTTTAGGAAGGCTTTTAGAAAAGTTTATTTGGGCAAAGGCAGGGTTTTCCTTCAGCTATGTTGTTCTAAAGTAGATAAACAAAGGTTGCCTAAATTCTGTCCTAGCACAATTATCTTAACATCTTTCCGGGGAAAAGAAGAGATCAGGGAGGAAAACTCAATTACCTTATTTTAGGAGCTGGTGCAAGGGCTGGGGAGAGAGTCAGCTAATAGCTCTGAAGACTAGAGGGTAGATGTGGAGGAGGGTAGGGAATGAACAGTGTAGCTTTTTTAAGTCTAATGCCCTTTCATGGTGGCCAGGGCATTTCTGTTGGTGACAGTGACATTCACAAACAGCATCTAGGGATGTATACAGTGGTACCTCGAGATAAGAGTTTAATTTGTTGGGTAACCTTGAGGCGTGGGAAACTATGAGACGCTTGAGTCGAGGTAAACTGGTGGGTCGTGTGCGATGACTCCTATCTCAAATGTTGCTCGTATTTCAAAGCAAAAATAGCTCGCTCAATGGCTCATATCTCAAAAATCTCATATGTTAGGGCACTCGTATCTCGAGGTACCACTGTATTTGATCATTTTCTCCTCTATGCCTACATGATTCTTCTATTACCCAGGAAGATCATGAGTTCTTAGTGATACCATTGAAAGCAGCCGGTTATTAATAAGAGGAAAGGAGCCAATGGGAGGCCAGCCATGAGAAGCATGGCCATTTGGGCAGCTTCCGCAGGAACCTGGAATGTCACTCCCCCCCGGGAACCACTGGCCCATCCTCTGGAGGTCACTGAGGGAAGGGGTGAATGCATGCACCCTAAGTGGGAGCGACTAGGGAAGATGCCTGTCAGTCAGATGTAGAAACAGAGATCACTGGCCAGGGGGGGGGGGGCTTAGAACTCTCCCTACCGATAACGTTAGCACAGCACAAAATGTATCTGACAATTTTTTTTTTTTAAATCAGGATGAGTGACCTCTAGCTGACCTTGCCTGCCTATTTTATGAATGTCTTCTCCAAGGCAAAAATACCAGTTGTGTGGTGTATTTTAAAAGAAATTTTTCTTGGGGTCAGTATATATAATACAGAGTGTGAAAATGTTATGTATGTGTATACTGTAGGAATATGAATACACATACATGTATTGTTTTTAACCTCACTTTACCTGTGTCACTAGTCAAACCACTTATGTTCATGGATACTTCCTCCCACACTGCACCCTGTACCCCCCCCCCCCTCTCCCTCTGAGGGTCGACTCCACAACCTGGGCCTGTGCCCTGACCCAGAATGGAACCATGACGTCCTGGTTCACAGGTCGGTGCTCAACCACTGAGCAACACTGGCCGGCCTCCAAGGCTGTTTCTGCTACTCACTGATCCATTTAGAAAAACGAATGCGTATGCAATCCAGACAATCCATCCTTCTCCATCTCCACTGCCACCAGAGAGTTCCGGTCTCGGTTCTCCCACTTCCGTCCTTGCCAACTTCAGCGCATTCTCTATCCACAGCAGCAGGAGGGAGCAAATAACTCCACCTGTCACTTCCCTGGCATTGACTTTCTAAAGCAGCGGTTCTCAACCTGTGGGTCACGATCCCTTTGGGGGTCGAACGACCCTTTCACAGGGGTCGCCTAAGACCATGGGAAAATGCAGATATTTACATCACGATGCGTAACAGTAGCAAAATTTCATGGTTGGGGGTCACTGCCACATGAGGAGCTGTATGCAAGGGTCGCGGCCTTAGGAAGGTTGAGAACCGCTGCTCTAAAGGTTCAGCTCAATGGCCTGCAAGATTCAGCAAAATCGTGCCTCATCTTTGATCAGCTCCTTAGCCCCACGCTAAGTACATTGAAGTCTTTGATCCTTTAACAAAAACAGTCTTTCTACTCTTTGCTGGGCTGACTCCTCATTCTTTAGAGTCTAAGCACTATTTTCTTAGAGAAGCCTTGGCTAACGCCTAATTATATTATTTCACAGAATTCTGCACTTTTCCCCACTGTGACGTGTATCATTATTTATAATTTGCGTGCATATCTGCCTGTTTTCCACTCTATATTGTAAACCTGCTTAGGTTTCAGACAGTTGTAGACTTTGTTTGCCCCTACAGCCCTGCCGGCCAGGTGTGGAACATTCATGAAAACCATTTTCTGAAGGAATTCATGTCATAACATTTGCATTTAGGCTAAATATTCCATCAATATGTTTATAGTGTATGTTGACCATTGTGTATTGTGAATTTAACTGGCTGAGGATTGAGCAGAGAACAAAACGAAGATCATGTGCATAGAATTAATTTGAAACCTTATGGCATATTGGAATATATTCTTCTTTTTCTCTTCTGCACAACTTGAGCCTAAATTCAATATGTTCATGCCATGGGCTGTGATTACTAAAATCAAACTACATTCTGCTATGGATACTCCGTCTTTGAACATACATTATAGGCTCCGTTCTGTCAGCGGAGGGGGCAGTGAGCTGTGAACTAACCTTTTACCGTCATATCTGTAAATCCAGCTGCAAGCCAGAGACTTCCTCCTGTAGGCCTCACACTGCCTTGTGAAAAGTAAAAAGGTGAAATATTTAGATGGGAAAAAGAAACTATGGAAACAATTATTGGCATTAATAGAATGTCATTTCTAGCCGAACTGGTTTGGCTCCATGGATAGAACATCAGCCTGTGGACTGAAGGGTCCCAAGTTCAATTTCGGTCAAGGGCATGTACCTTGGTTGCGGGCACATCCCCAGTGGGGGGCGTACAGGAGGCAGCTGATCGATGTCTCTCTCTCATCGATGTTTCTGACTCTCTATCCTTCTCTCTTCCTCTCTGTAAAAAAAAAAATCAATAAAATATATTGAAAAAAAAAAACTCTTTAAAAATGCAATTTCCTTAAAAAATCTGAATGACAGAGAATTCCAAAACACTACAAAAGATAATTGTAAAACTTGGAAAAACATTGCCCCCACTTTAATATTCAGGCTCTGATGCCAACATTTTTTGAACATAAGTAGAGACTAATTCTAAGCCAACTAAAAAGCTCTCGTTTTTACTTTGCTTTTGTACTTGGAAAAATAAAAATAAATGGAATACAAACTGGGACATGTGTCAAGGCCTATAAACAAAACAGACTATATATATCCTGATGTCTAAGGGCCACTAAGAATTCTAGATATTCTTTTTATAAAATCTGTTCATTAAAAAGTAGTTCAGCCCTAACCGGTTTGGCTCAGTGGATAGAGTGTCAGCCTGCAGACTGAAAGGTTCCAAGTTCGATTTTGGTCAAGGGCAGTAGGAGGTGTGCAGGAGGCAGCCGATCCATGTCTCTCTCTCATCGATGTTTCTAACTCTCTATCTCTCTCCCTTCTTCTCTGTAAAAAATCAATAAAATATATTTTAAAAAGTAGTTCAATATTAACTTGTCTATATGTAGTAAATAATCAAGTGTACACATATTATAGTACTGTATTTGTTACATTTTCTAGGTAAACATTAAAAATAATGGTGCACTTTTTTGATAATTATGCTTTATAAGAGCAAATGGTGTGGGGTTTTCTTAGTAACAGGGCAAGTTTTTTAATTTGACTTACTTCAACTGTAAAATGAGAATATTAGAGCCACATTTCATACTGTCAACCTTTCTGAACATTAACCTCATTTACATGCTAAGTGTAGCTCACTTGCTCTTCTTTTTTATATCAGAACAATGGAAAATGGACTGAATTATGACGAACATATTTAGCTTCTACATAATAACAATGTTTTTAGTTTTACCGCTTTTTTTCCCTGACGGTTTCCAAATATTCCCACATATTCTGTCTTATTTTCCCCTTTCTTCCACCTGAAAAGTAAAAAAAAGGGGAGGGGGACGTCTGTAATACTTTCAGCAATAAAGATAAATTTAAAAAAATACACAGCCGAGACCCATTTGGCTCAGTGGATAGAGCGTCGGCCTGCGGACTGAAAGGCCCCAGGTTTGATTCCGGTCAAGGGCATGTACCTTGGTTGCGGGCACATCCCCAGTATAGGGCGTGCAGGAGGCGGCTGATAGATGTCTCTCTCTCATTGATGTTTCTGACTATCTCTCTCCCTTCCTCTCTGTAAAAAATCAATAAAATATATTTTAAAAAAATACACAGTAGAAACTAGAAAAAAAGAAAAGTGGATGAGAATCCAAGGGATTGAGGTTTATTTTTCTTCCTACCTTCTGATTAGTGGGGCTTTTGTGAGTAAATCATTCAATTAAAAAACACAAAATCCACCAGTGCCTCAGTTTCCCGAACTGTGACATGGAGGGTGATCTTTTGCCATTCCCTCCTCGTTGTGTGGCCAAAGGACACGTGGAATGAAATATCCGGGTCTCCAGGAAAATGTGCCACAAAGTTGTACTGATTTCTATTTCCTAGGAGACAAAGGAATTAACCCTAGACCAGTTATGAAATGAGTTGGTACCTCGAACTCCCCTGGAATCTTCGAAGGTCAGAGGCAGGAATCCCTTAGTTACCCCTCACCAAAGGGAACATGAGATGCTTTGCTAATGTGTGGCTTCAAAGAGAACAAAATTAAATGCTGGCTCATTTGGTGATTACAAAAAAAAAGTCCTACCCTGGCTGGTATGGTTCAATGGATAGAGCCTTGGCCTGGGGACTGAAAGGTCCCAGGTTCAATTCCAGTCAAGGGCATGTATCTTGGTTGCAACCACATCCCCAGAAGGAGGTGTGCAGGAGGCAGCTGATCGATGTCTCTCTCTCATCGATGTTTCTGACTCTCTGTCCCTCTCCCTTCCTCTCTGTAAAAAAATCAATGAAATATGTTAAAAAAAAAAATAAAGTCCTTGTTTGTGGAGCATAAAACAAAACTGCAGGAGGCTAAGAGGCACATCATTCCGAGGAGCAGCAGATCTGTGCCACGCATTGTGCTGGCAGGTGCCTCGCCTCTCTGTAAGTTTGCAAGATAAACCGCAGGATGCCCGTTAGAGGTGAATTTCAGATAAACAGCAGATCAGGCCAAGTTAAAGTGTGTCCCTTGCAATATCTGTGATATACTTACCCCCCTCCCCCCCCCAAAAAAATATTTTATATTGTTTGTCTGAAATTCGAATCTAACCAAGCTCTATTTTAATTTGCCAAATCCAGCGAACCCATTCTTATGGCATCAGTGCAAGATAGGCTACTACTGTCCCTGGCCACAGCGGGGAAAATCAAGGTCCAGAGGACTTCCATCCCATCTAGATCCCACAGCCAGCATGTGGCAGGCGTGGGAATTATTAAAGCCAGGGCCAGCCCTCTCCCAAGTGTGCCCTCCTGCCTCCCAGCACCCAGGCACCGCTGGCTGCAGGACAGACAGTGCCGCCTGCCACAAGGGCATCCCTTCCTCCCTCGCTCAGCAGATGGAGAGAAAGGGCGAGGTTGCATCTCCTCCCCCCTCCTCCCCAGGCACAAGAGAAGAGAAAACTCTTCCATTTACTCCCAGCTCGCACGCCACTGCAGCCTCCCTCCCTGAAGGTGAGAGCATCTGGCAGAGAGCATTCTGAGAACGCAGGGGCCCATTCACAGTGGGGATCGTTTCGGGGGCGAAGCTGATTTGGGGGGGACACCGTAGTCATTCCCTCCAAGCGGTGGTGGCCAGACTCCATCCAGCCCCAGGTGGCTCTGGGTCGGCGGTTCTCAACCTGTGGGTTGCGACCCCTTTGGGGGTCGAACGACCCTTTCACAGGGGTCGCCTAAGACCATTGGAAAATGTAGATATTTACATCACGATGCATCACAGTAGCAACATGTCATGGTTGGGGGTCACCACCACATGAGGAACTGTATGCAAGGGTCGCGGCCTTAGGAAGGTTGAGAACCACTGCTCTGGGTGGGTCCGAAGGGACAGAGAAGAACGGATAGAGTCGATGAGAGTGGCAGTGATGGAAGCTGCTCGTTACCATGTTGTGTTCAGGAAGAAAGGGCGAGAGGATCTGAACACTGGGGGCGAGGGAAGATGCACAGCCCGCCTCCAGCTTTGGAACCCAGGGCCCGCCTGGCTGTGCCCGCATGGGTGTGGCAGGGGACGTAGAGCGGATCGCGTGCTATTTTTAATTTTAAACTTTTTAAAAATATATATTTTATTGATTTTTCACAGAGAGGAAGGGAGAGGGGTAGAAAGTCAGAAACATCGATGAGAGAGACATCGTTCAGCTGCCTCCTGCACACCCCACACTGGGGATGTGCCCGCAAGCAAGGTACATGCCCCCGACCGGAATCGAACCCGGGACCTTTCAGTCCGCAGGCCAATGCTCTATCCACTGAGCCAAACCGGTCTCAGCTAATTTTAAACTTTTTTAAGCAGAAGGCCATTGAGGATAATCTCGGTAAACATCTGGCTTCGAGTATTAACGTTTCTCCTCGTTCAGCAAACAGTATCACAAATGTTAAATGTTGGAGGCAACCAATGGCATGTGGGTTTTAGCAAATGAATCCTCTGCCAAGAATATCTGAGTACTTTTTTATTATTATTATTATTTGATGCATTTTAGGGGGGGAAGTGGGGAACAGAGTTAGAAGGCAGTGCTTGTAGGGATAAGGCTGGGCTTTCTATCCAGGTCAGCGCAGATAAAATTGTCAGCTCTACCACTTACCTGCTTCCTTCCCCGAGCGTGTAACTTAAATTTCTACACCTCACTCCTCTGAGAATATAATTAATAACAACACCTACTTGATGACAGCATTGCAAAGATGAAAACAGATTGGGGGCATGAAATGTAAAATAATACCGTGGACCTATTTCACACTCCGAAAGCTTATCAATTCCCTTGACTTTTAAATTGTGGAAATGCCAATTATTGAGAGAGAAGAGAACTGTATCAAACAAAGTAAAACTATAGACTTAAAGAATTATTTTTCCTTAAAATTTTGTCACATGCTCTTCGTTCTGTGGGCATGTGGATATGCCATAGTTCCAAAGGCAATGCTATTGACTTACATAAACTTCTTACTGCTTTTCTAACTTCTATCGTCCATCTTGAATGGCTTCAGTCGATAGAAGACACAAGAACCATTCTTTTTTAAAAAAATATATGTTTATTGATTTGAGAGAGGGATGGAGAGGGAAGGAGAGAAAGAGAGAAACATCAGTGATGAGAATCATTGCCTGCACGCCCCCTACTGGGGATGGAACCTGAAACCCAG
Source organism: Lasiurus borealis (assembly GCA_004026805.1). Lineage (NCBI taxonomy): Eukaryota > Metazoa > Chordata > Mammalia > Chiroptera > Vespertilionidae > Lasiurus > Lasiurus borealis. Next base: position 14,402 of record PVJN01011804.1, read on the forward strand.
CATATGCCCTGACCCGGAATCGAACAGTGACCTCCTGGTTCATAGGTCAACTCTCAACCCCTGAGCCATGCTGACCGGGCAAAGGACCATTACTCTTAATTCCAAAGACATATGGACACACAGATCTCTTATGTCTTTGGAATTAAGTAATCCCCACGGTGATGAATTTTCTTGGTAGAGATATTCAACTAGATATTCAATAGCTCCACATCAGGAACTCGGTGGAGAGAATTTGCTTTCAGGAAAACTAGGTGGATCAGAGGACTTTTCAACCAAGATTATATTTCCACGTGGAGATTCTGCCTTTCTACGTACAGGTTCTGTAACGGCTTTGTTGGGTCTGATTTAATTACTTCAGTCCTAACACATACATCTATGGCGCTCTTCCTGTGTTCAACGCTGCTCTCAGCGCTTGGTTTACTAACACTGTGCAGCAATCCCAGGAACTATATTGAAATGTAGCGAGGAGGGGGAAATTGTCAACCAGTAGTTCCTTGTTACTGTACCTTGAGCAATATATTTTACCGCATTACATGTCATTTGTGCCACTTCCATTCCGCTCTCGGTATGAACAGACACGGCTAACACTGTTTCTGGGAACGCCTAGCAGCGATTCTGTTGATTTGTTTGGAGCTGCACTCACGCAGACCAGATGCTGACGAATGGCTTGCCGGGAAAGAGCAGGTGATATATCCAAGAGTGGGGGGCCGGGGGGAGGAGGGTGGAAAGGAGAGAAGTTTGGAATAAATACTTATACATAGATGCATTGCTAAAGGCTCTGAGAATTCCTGCACTGTGGTTCAGTCAGCTAAAGAGAAATGGCCTTTGACCTCTATAACAGAATCAGAGCCACATAGGGGAGTTTTAGAGACGAAGAGCTTTGAGGTCACATGACTCAATCCACACTTTGATTATGTTGGCTTCTCCGCAACCTTTTTTTCTTTACAAAATAATAATTATTTTTTTTCTTAATATATTGTATTGATTTTTTACAGAGAGAAAGGGAGAGGAATAAAGTGTTAGAAACATCAATGAGAGACATCGATCAGCTGCCTCTTGCATGCCCCCTACTGGGGATGTGCCCGCGACCAAGGTAAATGCCCTTGACCGGAATGGAACCTGGGACGTTTCAGTCCACAGGCCGATGCTCTATCCACTGAGCCAAACCAGTTTTGGCTTATTATTATTATTTTTTAGAAAATGCATTGTCCTCCATTCATATTAGTCAAAGGATTTGGATAAAATTGGCTCCATCTTCTACCATCTCGGACATGCATTCGCAAATACGGACAGTTATTCTGATCTCTACACAGAGGTACTTTTAGGGCCTTGTAGACTAGCTTCTTCCTGGCTATTCTGTTCATAATAAGAAGCTCTCCCAGTGATCAGTCTGTTTATCTCTGAATGGGTGGTGGTGGATGCAGATGTGAGGTCTGATCATTGGCAACTGTTTGCTATCACGAGGCAGCCATTCTGATAGAGAATCCTTCTCATGGAGAATGGCACAGTCAGGATATTTTCAGAGACACGAGTCTGAGTACAGTGGTTGAACCAGGAGGTCACGGTTCGATTCCTGGTCAGGAGACATGCCCAGGATGCAGTCTCGATCCCCAGGTTGGGGTGGGGGGCGGGGTGTAGGAGGCAGCCGATTGATGATTTGCTCTTATCATGCATGTATGGACGTTTCTATCTCTCTCTCCTCCCTTCCTCTCTGATATCAATCGGAGTATATTTATTTCTCTGGATTGGACACAGAGGGCCAGAGCAGTTAGATGAGGTATTTCAAACTCAAGGCTAGATGTGACAGAGGGAGTGGCACCTTCAGCTGACTTATTCAAGGTCCATGTCACTAAGTACTAAAATGATAACTCTACTGCCAAAGCAATGGATGGGGAAGGCTGGAGGATTCTAGATGCCAGAGACATATGTCACCATCCAGCCAAGAGAGAGAATGCATGGGAAGGTCGAGAATTGGGAAGAACAATAATAAGAAGTAAGTTTTTGTGCAAACGCAAGGCATACAGCTAGTCATTCAAGGAAGCATGCAGTGGGATTATAGCAACTGAAAGAGCTTAAGCCATGAATAAGTAAAATCTTAGAAACACTCAAAGGTGACTGTTTCATCAATTATAAAATGGTTATAATGCTACCTTTAGGGAAAATCATGCTGGGAAGGAACGGGGCTTTAGACAGGAAACAGTGCCATTATATACAGCTTTATTTATATACTTGTGTGAAGGTAGAAAATAATGAAAACGAAGCTGTGAGTAAAGTTTTACACTTACCCTTTCACATGTGAAAATAATTTCATACTTTTGGATGAAGTGAGACAATTTGAAAATCTGGCAAGTATCTAAAGCTGAAAAGGGAACTAATTAAAAACAAAAGTTGCCCAGTGGTGAGGATTAATTTGCAAACCGACCACTAAAGTCAAAATTGAACATTAGAGAAATATTATTAAGCTCGTCCATGCTTAATGTTTTTAGGAAAAATAGTCTTTATAATTTTGAAGTTTTTGAATCGGTGCAATATATTCTTTTTTTTTTTCTTGATGTAAAAGTAGTTACAGATAAATGTTTAAAAATCACATCAGCCTGGCTGGAGTGGCTCAGTGGTTGATCTTCGACCTCTAAACTAGGAGATTACAATTCGATTCTCAGTCAGGGCACATGCCTGGGTTTTGGGCTCCATCTCCAGTGTGGGGCATGTAGGAGACAGCCAATCAGTGATTCTCTCTCATCATTGATGTTTCTCCCTCTCCCTTTCTCTTCCACTCTGAAATCAATAAAACATATATTTTTAAAAATCACTCCATCTACCTAAAACCTACCTAAACAAAGAGTAACATGCTAATTGACCATACCTTCACAACACCCACCAGCCAATCAGGAGTGAGTATGCAAATTAACCTAACAAAGGTTTCACACCACCTCAGCTGCTCCAGGGCTTCTGGACAGAAAGCAGAAAGGCGGAAAGATGGTGCCTGCAGTCAGGGGAAGGAAGGCCCATTCTTGCAGGAATCTTCGTGCATCGGGCCTCTAGTTATTTTATAACATTAAAGAAGGGTTGCCTTCTTTAGATAAGGTAAAAAAAAAAAGTTCACCCATAATGAGGGATCATTTTCCTCTCAGAGATAGAAATACCTTTTAAAAGTAGCTGCTGTGATTTCACAGGAAAATAAGAGATCTTTTAAAATGATAATTCCGGCTTATTACCGTTTGAACAGCTTTTCTGTGAGCCCAAGGAAAATGTAACTTTATCTTTTATTCTATAAATCCGTGGTTGCCAACACCAGGCCCATACACTTAGATGGAATGCAATTTGGTAAATCTTCATTTGTTTGGAACAATGAAACCTTGTTACTTCGGCACAAAATAACTCTGGAAACGAAAAGTGGATCTTTGCTCGTCTTTTTATTCTGTCCCTCAGTTTATCTCCATGTTTTGTTTACTGACATGGCAAACGAATTTGAGAATAAATGTTATAGAGAATTTTGTGGGATATGAATAAGAGATAAAAAATAAAATAAAAATAAAAAAGAGGCCTCTTGATGCCTAGATTCACCCAGGGTTAGGAATCTCTAAAGCGGCACCATTCCAGCCAAAGGAAATGAAGAGCCAAGGAGTTGGCCGAGACCGGTTTGGCTCAGTGGATAGAGCATCGGCCTGCGGACTGAAGGGTCCCAGGTTTGATTCCAGTCAAGGGCATGTACCTTGGTTGGGGACACATCCCCAGTGAACGGCGTGCAGGAGGCAGCTGATTGATGTCTCTCTCTCATTGATCTTTCTAACTCTCTATCCCCCTCCCTTCCTCTCTGTAAGAAATCAATAAAGTATAGAAGGAAGGAAGGAAGGAAGGGAGGGAGGAAGGAAGGAAGGAAGGAAGGAAGGAAGGAAGGAAGGAAGGAAGGAAGGAAGGAAAGCCAAGGAGTTGGATACCATAAAAAAATATATCATAAAAGCTGAGAGAAAGTGAGTAGTGGGATGTTACATGTTGGAGGTACATGCAAATGACCAGAACCACAGACATCAGGAACCACATCAGGGACAGAGACTGACGCTGTGAAGACTGTGAGAGGCGTAGCCGGGAACCGCACTGAAGGAAGGAGCCTCCAAGTCTCCTTTACGTTCAGTTTGCAAGTGCAACGTCTGACCTTTTTAACTCAACGGCACAGGTGACCCTTTCGAGTCTCCCCGTGAATCCCCACTGTTCTTAGAATAAAGTGCAGGTGCAGGACCCAACAGGAGCTGCGCAGTAGGGAACAACATTGAAATGTCAGGGAGTTGGATTCCAATGGAAACTGCACCTTGCCTTGCGATACAAAGGTGACCCTGGGTTAAATTTCTTTCGTGTGGAGTGGCAGCTGGGACAGAAGTGATCCTATACTTCTCTCCCGCTCCCTTAGAGATGTGGGTGTTCCCTGGGGAACACGCATGTGGTCAGGCTACTCCGTCATGCTAAGGCCATTTTCTTCTCCTTCTCATTCTCGGCATGTTTGCCGGGACATGATCGTTCCTCCATGCTTTTCCCCATTCCCGGTGCTCAGACACGCACGCTGGTCTCCACCAGTTTGATTTGTTACTTGATAATGGCTGCTTGGCTACCCAAACCTCCACCCATTGCCCACTGAACTCCTTGAATAGAAACTGGCTTTAGTTATTCTATTTTCCACTGTTAGCAGCTCACCCCCTCTCCGTGAAATGTATACGACAACCCCAGAGGATGTGTTTAAAGATAATTGACTAGAAATAGGAAGAGATCTACACCCACCAGAAAGGCTAAAAATAAAATGACTGACAATAACGAGGGATGCTGCGGACGTGAACCAATGAGAACCCTGATGCAGTGCGGCTGGGAGTGTAGGTTGGCCGAGCCACGTTGTGAAACTGGTAATATTTAATGAAGCTGTACTTCATGGTTTCACTCTGACCAAGATTTCTCTTACTGGACATAAACCCGAGAAAACCATACTAATGTGCACCAATGCATATATGCAGAACAGGTTATAGTGACACCGATGTTAAGGGTTCAAAATACGAAACAATCTATATGGCAGTGGTTCTCAACCTTCCGAAGGCCGCGACCCTTGCACACAGTTCCTCATGGGGTGGTGACCCCCAACCATGACATTTTGCTACTGTGATGCATCGTGATGTAAATATCTGCATTTTCCAATGGTCTTAGGCGACCCCTGTGAAAGGGTCGTTCGACCCCCAAAGGGGTCGAGACCCACAGGTTGAGAACCGCTGCTATATGGTGATCCATATCAATGGGATACATTTAAAAAGTGGTTAATTACAAAGGAGAGACTATACAGTCGTGGAAATGGATACACTGTTACTACATGCCACACCTTTTAAGAATTTCACAAATATAATACCAAGTAAACCAAACTATCACTACAGAAGTCATAGTTGCATTTCTATGGATTTCAGAAACAGGCAAAACATCTCTGATGATGGATGAGTGTCTGTCTTTGAAGAAGAGAAGAATAGTGATGGAGAAAGCCAGAAGCAAGGCGTCCTGCTATCTGTTTTGTAACATAGGATGTGGCTCCCTAGATGTTACTACTGGGTAAAAAAACCCATGCTGTGTGGGTTTTTTATCTATCTTTTTATCTATCTATCTGTCTATATATCTGTCTATTTACCTGTCCGTCTATCTATCTATCTATCTATCTATCTATCTATCTATCATCTATCTAACTTTCTATAAATTTATATAATCTGTGTTTTAAATATATATTGATTTTTTACATAAATATGTATTAATTAAAAAGATACTTTTTAGATACATTTTTTATTGTTAGCAATTGCTGACAACTACAAGCTGTGCCTATTTTCTGAAAGTAACATATTCAACACTAAAATCAATGTGACAACTCAGAGCTCCCATCTCTAAGATGATACTTTTTAAAGACAATTAAATAGCTGCGTTATAGGGGTGGGCAAAAGTAGGTTTACAGTTGTGAGTAAGTGAAACAACTTGTTCTTGTATTATTCTTGATTAATTATCATATTATTTTTCATCCATACAATTGAACTTGAAGACTGAAAATGGAAAAGGACACTTGGATTTGCTTTCACGCATGCTTAGTTTTTTTGTTTTTCTTTTTCATTTGTTTGTTTGTTTTGATGGGAGATAAGAGGGAAGTGTGCTCAATATTGTTGCATCCTTTAGAATTCAGTGTTCCGATGCCATTTTCTTCACAGATCAATTGTTCAAGTTCAAGCTTTTCCAAAAATAAAAATGGAAGCTTTATTTTCAGCGCATCCTGTAGTTTATTGTTGTTAAGCAATTATTTACTTTCCTCATACACAGTTTTTACTGTTTGTATAACACTGGTGAGTATCTTCGTGCCCCTGTACTTCACTATATTTATCTCAAAAATGCATACAACAATAAACACTTTGTAAGTCTCCGACAATAGGCATTTCTCCAAAGAGAACATCCAGACAGCCAACAGGTATATGATAAAATGCTCAACATCATCTCAGGCATAAAGAGGTCACAGGTTTGATTCCCCATCAGGGCACATGCACAAGATTTGGGGCTTGATCCCCAGTCGGGGGTGTGCAGGAGGCAGCCCATCAATCTTTCTCTCTCTCTCTTCCTCTCCCTTCTTCTCTCTCTCTAAAATCAATATAAACATATTCAACATCATTAATTACCAGGGAAATACAAATCCAAAACACAGTGAAATATCATCTCAGACCTATTAAACTGGCTATTATTATTATTTTTTAAATATATTCTATTGTGTTTTTTTACAGAGAGGAAGGAGAGGGATAGAGAGTCAGAAACATTGATGAGAGAAACATGGATCAGCTGCCTCCTGCACACCTCCCATTGGGGACATACCACAACCAAGGCACATGCCCTTGACCAGAATCGAATCTGGAACCCTTCAGTCCGCAGGCCCGTCCTCCATCCGTTGAGCCAAACGGGTCAGAGCTGGCTATTATTATTATTTTTAAGTGTGGGTGAGGTTGTAGAGAAACTGGAACACATTGGCACTCTTGGTGGGAATGTAAAATAGTGTAGTTGCTATAAAAAGCAAGATGGCGGTTCCTCAGAAAATGAAAACTACCATCTGATTCAACAATCACACTTCTGGGTATTTATCCAAAATCATTGAAATCAGGCTCTCAAAGAGTTGTCCCTGCCCCCATGATGACTGCAGCGTTACTCACAATAGCTGACATGTGGAAATGCCCAAAATGTCAATGACAGGTGAACGGACAGAGAAAATGGAATATTACTCAGCCTAAAAAAAAATGAAACTATGATTTATAACAGCATGGATGAAGTAGGTAGATATTATGACAAGAGAAATACGTTCGTTACAGAGGGTCGAATGATTCTTATTTTAAGAGGCTTCTTAGTCAAGTGTAAAGAAGTAGACAGCAGTGTTGTTACTAGGGGCCTGGGGAAGAGAGAGATGGCTAGAAATGCATAGTTCGCATAAGATGAGTGTGTTCTAGAGAGTTGTTGTACAACACAGTGAGAAATAAGATATTTTGAGCTTAAAAACGTTAAAAGTATAGCTCTCATGTTGTATTCCTACCCTACCCCCAAAATAGAGACACGAGAAGATGTTTGGAGATTTTAAATACATTTATTATTTTGATTGTGGTGATGGTAACATGAGTGTGCACATATGTACAAACTCACCAGATTGTATATGGTAAGAAGGTGTGGGTTCTGTGGCCTTTTTGTGTACCAGTGATAGCTCCACAGTGCTGGAGGGGAGAGAACAAAACTAGGAAAACCTTAAGCTGCTGAGAAGATAAAAAGGGAAAAGATACATTTAATCATTTCGCATAGTGCTTAGCAAATGTATAATAATAAAAGCGTAAGATGCTAATGAGACCAGACAGCCGGACGACCTTCAGACAAAGCTGGGGCTGTGAGGGCTAAGCCCCTTGCATGAATTTCGTGCACCGGGCCTCTAATATATAATAGAATTCATTTATATCGTATGTCTGTTCTTTCTGTTTTATTCCCACTGTCCTTCCACTTTTGAATATGTCCCTTCTTTTTCTTTTCTCTCTGCCCATTTTGGGAAAGCAAAAAAAAAAAAAAACAAAAAACGCCAATAATACAAAAAACATATAAGTTTCAGCATCAACTTATTCACAACACTTAACAAATTTAATAATTTAAAAAGAAAACTCAAAAAAAGATCTTTAGGAAAGTTTGCCGACAATTGAAAGCCAGTTTTCAAGTGACAGAGTTCATCTCTACCCTGTCAGCTATGCTAGTCCCAATACATTCAGTGCGAGAAAGTAAATGACAGGTGACATAAGGAACAGAGCCACCCCGATCCTCAGAAAAACACGGGCAGAGGCAGATCTGTGAGGAGGCTGCTAATGACTGCCTTCAGATCATAATGGCCGAGTTCAGCGCTGAAATCACGTTCAAAGGTCTAACCTGGAGAGACTTCAAACACCGCGGAGCGAGGCCCAAGTGCACTTATCTCTGCGGCGATGGCCATTAAAGGGCACTCTCCTCAGTGTGCGGCCTGAGCATGCCCACCGGCCACAGCCAGAGTCCCGCCGGTAGGAAACAAGAGTAATCAAAGAGCATTTGGTACCTCACCCTAATGCGCCCTCATTTTCAAAAGCACATTAGTTATGCGGGGCCTGCGGGGCTCCGTGGTGGAGTGTTGACCCCTGAACCGAGAGGTCACCGGTTCGATTCCCAGTCAGGGTCCATGCCCCGGTTGCAGGCTTGATCCCCAATAGGAGGCATGTGGGAGACAGCTGAGGGATGATATTTCTCTATTCCTTTCCTTTCCTCTAGCTCTAAAAATCAACAAAAACATTTTAAAAATTATTTTAAAGAATAAGTTGTTCATTACATTATGAGGAGAAACATTTTGTTAAATTTCCCTCTATTCCATTCCCCCACTCTGGCAAAAGGCAGTGAGCACATGATGAATTAAAATTTATTTTATTTGTATATATATATATATTTTATTGATTTTACAGAGAGAAAGGGAGAGGGAGAGAGAGCTAGAAACATGGATGCGAGAGAGACATCTATCAGTTGCCTCCTGCATGCCCTACACTGGAGATGAGCCCGCAACCAAGATACATGCCCTTGACCGGAATCGAACCCAGGACCCTTCAGTCCACAGGCTGATGCTCCATCCACTGAGCCAAACAGGTTTTGGCTAAAATTAGTCTTTATTAAATAACATTATATGTGGACTTGGGGCGAGGGAAGAGCTTCCATTTTGCATAAAGGATCAAAACTAGGATGTCTTCCTTCTTGGAAGGGATATCTCTGGAGTCTGTTTCCAGTCACTTTAATTCAAGTGCAACATTTTACAACATAAAACAGGTTGCAGAAAATGTCAGGCCGCTCTGAAGTATGCACCCTGAAAATAAAATGACCCTTCCTGTTTGGGTGGCATTTTTAGGAAATACTTGATTTGGTTCATGAGTCCGCTTTCTCAGTTAAAGTGGAACGTCACGATGTGTTGTTTCTAAATTCTGAAAAACGGTATCGTTTTAATGAGGATAAACAAAATTGGCTCAAACTTGAACAACTTAAAGTCTGTTTATGTTGTGAGAATATTCTAATCTTAATGAATGCTAACATTAATGCTGTTTGGGTAACTCTTTTTAAAAAATATATTTTATTGGTTTTTTTACAGAGAGGAAGGGAGAGGGATAGTGAGAAACATCTTGATTGGAATTGAATCCGGGACCTTTACAGTCCACAGGCTCACGTTCTATCCACTGAGCCAAACCAGTTTCGGCATGTTTTGGGAAAACTCTTAATATATAAAGGAAGGTGTATGGTTCTAGAAGGGTGAATGCCAACCACTCTACCCAATATTTGGATATTCTCTGCTATATTCCTAAATGGTGGTCGCCAGACTTCTGTTTAAATAGTCCCAGTCTGCCTGGCTGGTGTGATTCGGTGATTGAATGTCAACCTATGATCCAGGAGGTCAGGGTTCGATTCGAGGTCGGGATACATGCCTGGGTTTCAGGCTCAAACCTCAGTAACGGGCGTTAAGGAGGCAGTCGATTGATGCTTCTTTCTCATGGATGTCTCTCTGTCTCTCCCTCTCTCAAAAATGAATAAAAACATTTTAAAAAAGAAATGTTATTTGGCCTGTAAGATAAAAATGCATATGACACACATGATAGGTGAGGCACCATTGAAGGCATGGATGGTCGAGGAAAAGACCAACAGATATTATTGTACGTTGAAATATCATGAAAAACGTAGATCTCTGCAAGTAAACAAATTATAATTAAATTAAAAATGCTGAGGAATTTGGGGGAGCAATGTAGAATACAGTCCTCTTTAGAGCTACCCCAGCTAGTCCTGCTTGCTTTTGGTGGCCAAGTCAAAAGCTGGAAGTAACTCAGCCCCTCCACACCAGAGCCATCTCTAAATGACAAGTAACTGCTTCTAAAGCTTAATTATCATGCAAAAATGGCCTTTAGGCTTGCACATATGATAATACTATGTAAGAAAAGGGTAATATGCAAATAGACTGAATGACGAACAACCAAACAACCAATCAAAGCGTAATATGCTAATGATATGCTAAGGTGGCTCAACTGCTCACTATGACATGCACCAGGGAGGCCAGTCAGCTGGTCAACCAGTCGCTATGACATGCACTGACCACAGGGGGGAAGATGATCCAACAGGTAGGCTAGCTTGCTGCTGGGGTCTGGCTGATCAGGATTGCACTAGATGGGCTGGACACACCCTGGAGTCCTCCCTCAGTCCCTCCCTAGCCTGATCTGAGGGTCCCTCAGCCTGGTATGAGCCCTGGAGGGATCCCTCGGCGGATGTCAGAGAGCCGGTTTCAGCCCAACCCCACAGGCCACTCCCCTTGGGAGGGCACCACTGAGGATGTGCCCGAAACCGAGGTACATGCCCCTGACCGGAATTGAACCTGGGGCCCTTCAGTCCACAGGCTGATGCTTTATCCACTGAGCCAAACTGATTTCGGCTATGTTTTCAATTTACTGTCACAAAATCACTATGACATGAAAAAGAGGTTTTCATTCATGCATATTTTCTTATTTTATCTCCTTTTTTATTAATGTATTATATGTGTACATATCTTCCCATTGCCCCCCCCCCAAACCACCCTATTCCCATGACATGTATGTTTTCATTCACTCAGCAGTTCCTCCCCCAGCACCTACTGTGTACCCGGCACTGGATTAGACACTGAACACATACAGGTGATGGCCAGTCAGGTGACTCAGCTCCATTGAGTAAAAGCCGAAACCCAATGATTAGCAGGACTGGGACCCACAAATGCCAACCCTGAAGTCTTTCTGAACCTCAACCAGCACGTTCCCCTGTTACTCCGTTCAGCTCTGAAGCGCCTCTCATTTCTTGGTTCTGCTTTGGAAGCCAAGAATTAAAAAATAATAACATACAAATCCTGGTATTTTTAAAGATGGTACGCAGCCAGAAATATATGTACTGCTCTGAAAATCTGGCCCGGAAACAGATTCCACTTGGAAGCTGGCTCAGCGCTCTCATTGCCAGAAGAACCTTCTAGCAAAAATGTGACCCCAGCAAGAGAGACTGAGTATGCGTGTGAAATTACTGGGGGCGGTGTGTGTGTGTGTGTGTGTGTGTGTGTGTGTGTGTGTGTGTTGCTGTGCGTCTATGTTTTTATGTGATTGTATCTCTGTGCCCATATGTGTGTGTGTGTATATGTGTGTGTGTGTATGTGTGTGTGTGTGTGTGTGTGTGTGTGAGAGAGAGAGAGAGAGAGAGAGAAGCTGAGAAAGAAAAAAGAACGGGAGGGGACGAGGGGAAATTCGGAGCAGGAGTTATAAAAGCTACATGTGAAATAAAGCAAATCTCGCGCTCGACAAAAAAGGGAAAAAAATAATCCGTAAGTCGCTGTCAGGGTGTGCGTGATGCCCTCCTCTTCCAAACGCCTCCATCTTCCTGTTACTTCTCCCCCCGCACCTCTCAAGGACCCCGTGATGGGAAAGAAGTTGATGATGAAGTCCCTTCTCTCTGGTCCCTCCTGACAAAGGAAGACAGCTCTCAGCCAGCCGGCTGGCGGCTCCTCCACTTTATTCTAAAAATACCGCCAAGGGGCCCCAGCCTCCCCCTGTGAACTGCCTTGTTATCCTAATGCAATTTTGTAACTTTCTAATCTTGCTGTCAGCGCCCCGTGTCAGAGGCGGGAGGAGAGCAGAAAATCCTCCAAACCAGGGGCCCTGATTAAAGACTCCTCGCTTCCAGCTCAGCCATCACCTCCCATCACTGCTGAAGGTTCCTGAGCTGGTCCATGGCTCTACCCTCCACACGTTCCCTTTAAGGCTCACACCTGCGATCACCACCCCCCTCACCCCTACAAGCCAGCGCTCTCCCCCTCTCTTCTCTGCTCTAATCATTCGAAATGGGAGCAGGGACAGGTGAGGCCGCTGCGTGTGCAGTGGGGACTGAAATGAAGGCTGTCGAGGGAAGGTGGCACGAACCGGATGTCACAGCATCTACATGGAGCCGCCGTCCCCAGCTACATGCCTTCCCTCTGCAGGAGGACCGGGCACCTTCACGAAAATCTACCTAATTTTTTCTTTTTCCCCATTAAGAGCACGAAAACCGCTGAAACCGGTTTGGCTCAGTGGATAGAGCGTCAGCCTGTGGAATGAAAGATCCCAGGGCATGCACCTTGGTGGCAGGCACATCCCCAGTAGGGGGCATGCAGGAGGCGGTTGATCAATGTCTCTCTCTCATCGATGTTTCTAACTCTCTATCCCTCTTCCTTCCTCTCTGTAGGAAATCAATAAAAATATATAAATATATACACATATATAAATATGTATGTGTATATATATATATATATATATATATATACACACACACACACACACATATATATATTTAAAGAGCACTACAACCTGAAAGCAAAATCACTTTGGAGTATAAAATCACAGGGTTTTAAAGCTGCAAGGCACCAAAGAGACACTACTGCTTTGGGTCCAGATTTAAAGGGGAGGGACATGGGGTCGTTAAGTCGTCAAGTGAAGGGAGGGTGGGATCCTGAAAAAACCCATAAGGATCTGTCCCCAGAAGGCTACCTTTCCATGGTGGCGTGAAAGCCATTTGGACTTGACTTTTTCTCGCAATTTCTTAAGTTTTCTGCAAGGCGCGTGTGTCCCTCTCCAAACAGAAATGGTTCTTTGGGGCCCTGTCCGGTTAGAGCATCAGCCCAATGCACCAAGATCGCAGGTTCGAGCCCCGGTCAGGGCGCAGGGATCAACCAGTGAATGCTGAAATAAGCGGAACTGCAAACCCATGTTTCTCTCTCTCTCTCTCTCTCTCTCTCACCTTCTAGCTCTAAATTTGGGGGCATCTGAGACTCCAGGTTAATCCATTTGTTGCAGATCAGTCTGTTCTTTGAAGTGTGGTTCCTTTTCGTTTCCAAGTGCCGATATCCTGAGTGAGAGAGTGGTGTCAGAGGTGGTAGCAGAAGGAACAGGTCAGGAGCAGCATAAAACGGCGAACAGCAATGATTTTGCAGTGATTTTGCACTGCATCTGAGTCTGGGTATCTAGTATCTAAACACAGGCATGTGAGGGATAACCATCTATATCTAGGGCTGGTATTTTTTTATAAGATGCCAAATAGTAAACTAGAAGATAGCAGGCACTTATATGACCTTTAAAAAATGCAAACATTTGCTGAGACCGGTTTGGCTCAGTGGATAGAGCGTCGGCCTATGGACTGAAAGGTCCCAGGTTCGATTCCAGTCAAGGGCATGTACCTTGGTTGCGGGCACATCCTTAGTAGGGGGCGTGCAGGAGGCGGCTGATCAATGTCTCTCTCTCATTGATGTTTCTGGCTCTCTATCCTTCTCTCTTCCTCTCTGTAAAAAATCAAAATATATTAAAAAAGAAAAGTAGTTCAAAGAACAATAAAATATTTTTTTAAAATTCTGAACTAAGGGACTGGGAAACAGTCGTTAAAAATAACTTCGAATGTACATTTTCTTCCATGCTTTGTGTCAATTCGCTTGGTCGGCTGAGGTTGCTCTGTCTTCCTTGTGTAGGACTGAGGCTGGAGAAGGTATGTGCAAGCTTAGTGTCCCCACCGGAGCCCCGTAGCTGCAGTCCATGTGTGCTGGATGATAAACCCCCGTCTGCCTGCCCACTCTCCACATACCTCACCATTTGCATCCTTTTCCGCTGAAGTTTCCCCTTTAACTTTCACATTCCGTTATTAGAAGTCTCATGAATATGTTATCTTAAACTCCCGGGGTATTTAACAGCCTCCTGATAATCTATCACCTGGGGAAAAAGCAGGAGAAAAGAGAAAGGATGACAGTTTATGCCGGGAACACTCCAAGGGCAGATAAGAGATGCGCCTTTCTTTTCGTTCCCCCTTTTCCGCAAATAGAAATGCGGCATCGAGGACATGACAATTTCTTCCTCGAGTGCTTTTCGGGAAACTGGATGCGATTTGAATCTCCTATGAATATGCAAGCGGAAGCTTTTCTTAATTATCGCACGTCCCCGCCATCAGACGCAAAGCGAATGGGTTAAGATTGACATTGGAAGATATACCGAGATCTGTCTGTTGCTCAGGATTCTACAGTCAGCTGGAGCATCCTCTGGATTGTTCAATTAGACTCACCCCGTGCCCGTAACTCAGCCACTTTAAAGGCCAATGACATCTCAATCGAATGTCTTTCTATCTGCTGCTGGACCTGTCCCTCCGACCGGCCACTGCAGTCCCCTTCCATCCAGAGCGGTGAAACGCGGACCAGAACCGCCACACCACCAAGTCCCCTGCTGGGCAAAGGCTCTGAGACAATACTTGATGGTACAGGGAAGCAGGGACCAGGCTGGGTCACTCTCTCCATATTGATCACAGAGACAAAGGGAGAGGGAGAGAGAGAAACATCGATGATGAGAGAGAATCACTGACCAGCTGTTTCCTGAAGGCCCTCAACTGGGGATGAAGCTGGCAACCCGGCATGTGCCTTGACCAGGAATCGAACAGTGACCACTCGACCACTGAGCCGCATTGGCTGGGCCATAGATTTTTCTTTTTTAAAAATTCCCCCATTTGTGTCTGAGACAATCAGCTAGGTCAACTCTCAATAATTGTTGGGCTGGAGACCCAGAACCTTGGCATGGAAATATGGTTAGATGATAAGGAATGGTTTTGTCTCTTCTGTGATGGCTTATACCTCACTGCCAGGGAGCGAGGCTGTATATTCTGTGGTGTGAGGTATGGGGTACATATATCACTATTAGTTCCGCCTATAAAACCCAGAAACGCCGAATATCTGCATCCTTACTGTATTTTGAGTGTTACCTTCTAGTATGAGTTATGGTATAGAGCAGTCATTTCAATCTCTCTCTCTCTTTCTCTCCCCTCACTGGCTTGCCCACACATACATCCTGCTTTGATTTCTAACATTTTATTCCCTTTCTCACTCATTTATTCTATTGCTTTTCATTTAAACCAGTGGTTCTCAACTTTCCTAATGCCGGGACCCTTTAATACAGTTCCTTATGTGTGGTGACCCCAACCATAAAATTATTTTATTTGCTACTTCATAACTGTAATTTTGCTACTGTTGTGAATCGTAATGTAAATATCTGTGTTTTCTGATGGTCTTAGGCGACCCCGATGATGGATCGATGGACCCCCAAAGGGGTCGCGACTCACAGGTTGAGAACCGCTGATTTAAACAAATAAGATTCATGCAGTTCACTCTTTGTCCTAGGGACACCACATTGAGAGAAAGATGCAGAAGCAAACCCTGTAGAATGCAAAGATCATCTTCCTGTCTGCTCTTCCTCCTCCTTCTCCTCGCCCTCCCTCACTCCCCTCTTTCTCCTCTTCCTCCTCCTCCTGGTGGGCCCTCTTTACCTGCCTTCCTTGTACCCCTCCTTCCATCTCTTCTCCTGTAGCATTTCCTAAGTATCACACATTCCTGGGCATTTCTGTGGGTAAATTTGTCTTCTTAAGCATTGTGTTTTCACCTGCTGTGGTTACGCTGTGTGAAAGGCACATACGTTTTTGAAGAAATGGAGATAATTGGAAGAAGTGAAGAGCAGGAAAGAGTGATGTCGTTTTAAAATGTGTACATTCTGTTTAAAGCTACTACAGCTGAAAAATACAAGGTGAGCCCAGCTGGCCTGGTTGAGCATCGACCTATGAACTGGGAGGTCACTGTTCAATTCCTGGTCAGGGCACATGCCCAGGTTGTGGGCTCGATCCTCATTGTGGGACGTGCAGGAATCAGCTGACCAAGGACTCTCCCTCATAATTAATGTTTCTCTCTCTCTCTCCCTCTCCCTTTTTCTTTGAAATCAATAAATATATATTTTTTTAAAGTGCAAGATAAAATAACTCAAATCCCTGACCCTAGACAGTCACAAAAGGTACAAGGCTAGAAACAAAGTGTATAGAAGCATGTAACAAACCAATAATACAGTGGCACTTCGAGATACGAGTGCCCTAACATACGAGGTTTTTGAGATACCAGCCGTGAAGCAAGCGATTTTTGCTTTGAAATACGAGCAACAGTTGAGATAGGAGTCATCGGGCGGATCGGCCGGCTACACATGACCCACCAGTTTACTGCAACTCGAGTGTCTCATAGTTTCCCACGCCTCAAGGTTACGGAACGAATTAAACTTGTATCTCGAGGTACCACTGTATAAAAATTCCCTAAACTTCGCTGACCCTAACGTCTTCCTCTTTGATGTGGATCGAAGTTATTATTTTGTCTGAACAGATAAATCACGCTTTGGTCACAGACCAGAAAACCAGCACTGGGGAGTATTCATCAGGGACACACACACACACACACACACACACACACAAATGAATGGCATTTTTTCTTAAGAAACGATCTTATACTCTCCATTGGGGATAAAAAAAAAATCTGTCCATCATTATCAAAATAATTTACTTAAAAGCCATTTAATGAGATTCATTAATTTAAAGAGATTAAAAGCAGTCCATATTAAAGGACATTTTGTTAGAAAAAATAGGTTATAATAAAAGCTGAAGATCAGCAGTTTCTTTATCAAAGACCATGCGAAAACACTCAGAGTCTTCATTCCCAGTGACATTCAAGATCTGATTCAATTAACAGCTGACCTGAAACGTAAGGTAAAGCCAATGCGCCCTGTGCTGTGGACAAGACAGCAAAGGTCCAGTGTTCTCCTAGGGAGACATCTACGATGAGAGGGAAAGACGAAAACCACACACGAAAAGAGGGAAAAGCACGCAGCTTTAACAACGGGAGAAGCACTCTGGTCTAGAAACGACCGACTTTAAACAAACTGGAACCAACCTTTCTATTTCTGGTTACCTTTGAGCAGGAATTGCTTGTACAATTGGAAGAGCGTCATTTTTCCCTCTGAGATAAGCATCTTGAGAGTGTATTAATGAAAATCACTCATCTCCTTAAAGAGTGATAACATTTAACTTTAAAAAGGAAATATATAGAAATACGTTCATGTGTTACTCATCCAAAATATGTACATACATATGTACACGCAACTGGAGAGTTGAGGTGTGTGGATCCTTAGGAATCCGAGTGAATAACTTTGACCACAGAAGAAATCATGTTAGAACACCTATGTTAGATGATTCCCTGGGGAGGAGGTGCTGAGATGGAGCTAGGAATACACGATCTCTGACCCTTTGAGACAGCATGGAGGGACTGGAGAGCATTATGCTAAATGAAATAAGCCAGTCAGAGAAAGACAAGTATCACACGATCTCAGGCATATGTGGCATCTAATGAACAAAATAAACTGATGGACACAGTACATCCAGAGACATAAAAGCATGGAACAGGTTTTCCAGAGGGAAGGCTGGGGGGTTGGGTGGGTTGGAAGAGATTGAAGAACTTGTCTTATCTAATAAAAGAGTAATATACAAATTGACCATACCTCCACTATACCCTCAAGCCCACGCCCACCAGCCAATCAGAGTGGGTATGCAAATTAACCCAACCAAGTTGGCCACAGAAAGAGCAGGAGGGAGGCTTCAGTTGTCCCTGGCGATGAAGGAAGCCAAGCTTTCTGCACACCCTGGCACACCCAGGCCTCCGCTTAAGGCAACAAAGTTCCAATGGCTGTGCCAGCAAAAGAGAGAAAATCATTGATTGGCTGCCTCCTGCATACCTTCTACGTGGGATGGAAGCCACAACTTGGGCTTGTGCCCTGACTGCAAATAGAACCATAACCTCCTGGTTCAAAGGTCGATGCTCAACCACGAAGCCAGCCTGGCTGGGCCTTTTATTGATTTGTTTTTTTAAAGGCAAGCCTTCCATTGAATTGTGTTGCATCTTTGCCAAAAATCCATTGCGCACAGTTGTGTGCATCTAGCCACGTTTAAAGAAACCATGAATATCTACATTTTAAAATATATATGTATATTTTTTATTGATTTCAGAGATGAAGGAAGAGGGAGAGAGATAGAAACATCCATGATGAGAGAGAATCATGGATCGGCCCCCTCCTGCAAGTCCCCCACTGGGGATAGAGCCTGCAACCCAGGCATGTGCCCTTGATCAGAATCGAACCTGGGACCTTTCAGTTCGCAGGCCAATGCTCTATCCACTGAACCACACCGGCTAGGGCTAATAGCTACATTTTAATTGGTTAGAAAAAAGCGTGGGTTCACCTTCGTGTAGCCAATCAGTGCAACCCCACACCCAGCCCCAGTTTATCTAAGTCACAGGTCACTCTTTCTCAGCTTTTCTGAGCTTTATCTAATGCTTCTTCCGCTTCCCACAGTGATCTGTGCACAATAGAGATTCTAAAAAATGGAAGAAAGCACCTCAAATTATAGTTGATTAAAGGAACACTTAGAGGACATGGGCATTTTAATTGGTAGGAGGTTGTCGCGGAGACTTGACCTCTGTCTCAGGCCTGTGCTTTACGAACTGAAATATCTGCAAAGAGTATCTAGTCAGAGATTTCGCCTCATCTTACTTGTAGGATTTTTCTTTGGAGGCTGCTTTACAAATGTCGTTGATTATTAGAGATCTCACAGCCTTTTTTTTTTCTCTCTCTCTCTCTCTCTTTTCTTGAAGGCAGGCTATTAAAATAAAGAGGAAACTTGCTCATTGTGCAAAGGTGAGCTTTCTCCAATCATTAACTTAATGGGTAAATTGCCTCCTCCTGGGAGACCAAATTTGGATCAGATTTTCTTTTGATTATCAATCCGTACAGGCCTCTATGAGCAGGTGAATATTGAGAGAGGGGAGGTAGTCAATACCTATGAATTTTACCCGGCCATTTGCCTCGGAATTCCCCGAGAGCTGTTAATAATGCAGATTCAGTAGTGCCCGGCCCTAAAAATATTCATGAATATATTATGCATGGGATTTATTTATTTATTTATTTATTTTGAATGACAACTTTTCGGAAACATAATACCACAGGGATATTCCAGTTTAAACAGTTCTTTGCGATTAAGGCATTTGGATTAGTTGCTGATATAAAATCCTTAAGTAACTAAAAAGGCAGAAAACTGCATACCATGTGATATCTAGTGGTTCAAGAACCATTTGCTATATGATGTGCAATTTAATATAAATTAAATATAAGTTAGTGTTAAGGCCGATGCTGTAATTGCAAAGAGCAAAGAAGATTGATTAAAAAGGTCACATGAGTTAACTTTTCTGTAGCAATGAGCCTGTTTAACCAATCAGGCCGGCAGAGTTGAGGTCCATTCCTGTTCTTGCTATCTGTCTTTGTTAAAATAGAAAAAAAAAGCAAAAAAAAAAAAAAAAAGAAGCAAGATTCTCTGTTAAGAGTCCATCTACTGGCAATAAACACAATCATTAATTTGGGATGAGGAGACACACACACACACACACACACACACACACAAGACTTTGACTTTTTTTTCGTAATAATTTCAACTCACTAAAAATGGTTCTGTCCCTCAATCTTGTTGGACAAATAAGACAAGTGATATTAGAATATTTGGAAATATTCTTAAAATGTTACCTGTGTCTCCAAGAGAAAGTTAATCTAATATTAAAGAGAATCTCAATATATGAAAAATAGTTTTTGAGAATGTACATGTGCAAGGTCTCCAACGTAAGATGCCTTCCTAGACCACAAGTATTTCACAAACTACTCAAAGAAGATACTTGTAGATGGAGACAGAGAAAATGAGGGGCACTTGTGCTTGCTTTGTGTGGTTATGCAAAAAGTGCAAAAGCTGTCAAAACCGGTTTGGCTCAGTGGATAGAGCGTCGGTTTGCGGACTGAAGGATCCCGGGTTCGATTCCAGTCAAGGGCATGTACCTGGGTTGTGGGCACCTTCCCAGTGGGGAACGTGCAAGAGACAGCTGATCCATGTCTCTTTCTCATTGATGTTTCTAATTCTCTAAACCTCTCCCTTCCTCTCTGTAAGAAATCAATAAAATATATTTTAAAAAAGTGCAAAAGCTAATAATGTAATAGTATAAAGTTGGTTTTGATATATGTCCAGTAAAAAAAAGGTAGATCTAACTTTTGGAGTGTTAGAGCACTCGATGGTGTGGGAGGGGCTAAATCTGAACATACTACCCAATTGTCTCGGTCTAGAAAGTTGCCTATCCATCTTTTTCCAGTTCTTCAGATCCCACCTCATTCACCATCTTCCTTGCACTCAGTCTTCCCGTGCCTCATGCAGTGTCATGTATGTAGTATGAAAAATGATACTTGTGACAATTGCTTTGTGAGGGCCAGTCTAACACCATCTTCAATGTTAGGTTTCCATTTCCTTGTGAAATGTCTCACACACCTTAGGTGATTAATGAGTACTATTTACTGAGTTAATTATACTATGGTATACACACACACACACACACACATATATATATACATACATATATATATATTTATATATCAGAAGGCACTTATAACTAGTTCCATGTCTTTTGTAATCTTCTATTGCTTCCACTATAGTTCCCTGTAGAGAGTAGACAGCATGTATTTAGAATATTCAAATAATTTTGGAAATTTGTAAAGGAACTCATCTACTTCGGCTCTCAATTTTAAGGAAATTATTTCATAATCAGATAAAGAGTTTTCCCACTGAGTGGCTGGGTATGGGAAGATTCATGAAGTTCTCTTAACTTCCATTTCTCTGCTCCGGAGTGAATATGTTAATGAATGCCTTAAAGGGCTGTGGCAAGGCCCAAATGATCAGATATGTGAAAAGCATGTCTGAGTACTCAACACATGAGAAGACCTTACTATATGGAGGCCATCAAATGGTAGCAATATCTGAAAAAAAAAAATTTTAGCCAAAACCGGTTTGGCTCAGTGGATAGAGCATTGTCGGCCTGTGGACTGAAAGGTCCCAGGTTCGATTCTGGTCAAGGGCATGTACCTTGGTTGTGGGCACATCTCCAGTAGGGAGCATGCAGGAGACAGCTGATCAATGTCTCTCTCTCATCGATATTTCTGACTCTATCCCTCTTCCTTCCTCTCTGTAAAAAAATCAATAAAATATATATAAATTTAGCTTCTCCCATCCAGTCATTGCTTAGTTGAGCTGTGGTTCATGTATTAGATGGCTCTTTAGCATCTCTCCAGTTCTCAGAGATGAAGGTGTTCCAATGTCATTAGGAGAAACACTCCATTGGATCTCAGACCCCGTAGTCTGAATTGACACTCCTCCTTTCTGCAGCTTCCTCTTAAATAGTAAGAGGCTGAGAATGAGTATATGGTGTCAGTTATGTTCCAATTATTTATATCTATCCTCACACTGATCTTCACAATCGTTTTCAAGTAGGCATTATCTCTGTTTATAAATAAAGATGCCGATACTAGCAAGGTTAAGTAGAAATTCATCAGAAGTCACGTAGCTTGTAAAATGATAAAGGTGGGTCTCTGTATTTCCCAAAGACTTCTGCAAATTCACTATTATTATTTTTGGCGTATCCGAATCACCAGCATCACTACACCGGTTCTTTGGGGCCATTATCAGTAGTCACTTGAACTTAAGCTTTGTTGATACCAAGACACAAGATCTGATAACCAAGATGCATGCACAGTGTGAATTTGTTAGACAAAGGGATGATTCACATCCAGTATATGTGCGTGTGTGGTGGGGGGTGGGGAGAAGGTGAGAGGGGCGGATGGTGCAGGATTTCATGGAGCTGCTCAGAAGAACCAGGAATTTAAAATGTATGAGTTCTTTACTTCTTCATTTTGTCATTTAATAGTTTTAGACTGTGGTTGGCCATGGAGGATTGAGACTGTGGAAAGTGGAACCATGGATAAGGGGGGGCTACTGGGCACTGTCTCTCATGAAGTTTCTTTGAGGCACATAGTAGGCGCTTTAGGGACGGCACTGTATTGTCTCTCCATAGAGGTAGATGAGCTTGTTCTCCAGTGCTTGCTCTGCCCCTTCCCAACTGTGGATGCACTGCCTACTCCTTCTGCCTCCACACGCTCATGAATAAAAGGAGGAAGGCGAAAACAACATCTAACTCAAAGGGGTGTTTTTATGATGATTTAATTATATACGTTCTTATGTATTAGTGTTTTTTTTAATTTTTTTAAAAAATATATTTTATTGATTTTTTTACAGAGAGGAAGGGAGAAGGATAGAAAGTCAGAAACATCGATGAGAGAGAGAGACATCGATCAGCTGCCTCCTGCACGCCCCACAGTGGAGATGTGCCCGCAACCAAGGTACATGCCCTTGACCGGAATTGAACTTGGGACCTTTCAGTCCGCAGGCTGACGCTCTATCCACTGAGCCAAACCAGTTCCGGCTGTATTAGTGATTTTAATTATAACCCCAGTCTTACCCAGGACAAAACAAAGAACAGGTAACTCTCAGACACTGGAGCCAAGAACCAATGCCCAAATTCCGTATTTATTTTTTTGCCACAGCTGCTCTTTCATAAATGAAAAAAATATGTGCTTTGTGTGTGAGTGTGTGCTTTTTTATTTTTTATTTTTTTTTAATGAAGAGACATTAACCTTTCTCCAGAGCCTGGTGAGGAAATCTGATTCTTTTTCCTCTGGAGCGATTTCTAGTGTTATATCACGATCCATTCCATGAATAGCATTCGGCCACTTCAGAAGCGTTTTCCCACTTCCATGTAAATGGTATGATTAGATGTGAAAGGTAATCCTGAGCGCTGCCATGTTATGACATTAAAGTAGTAATTCAATTGTTAGCAGCTGCCCACAAATAACTATTCAATCCACTTGTGTTTAATACCTCGGTGTCCCTTCATGCCTTTTTCCTTTCTGAAACAAAAGGCTGTATTGATTTCTCTTCATAACCAACTAAAATGTGCTTTGAGCACTTTGATTACTTCATTATCCAGCAGTAAATAAGGAAAATAACCTACAAAAAAAGAAACATAACCTGATAGGTTGCTTGTCTCCTTTTCCCTGCAAAGCTCAGGTGCAGATGAGAAGGCCTTTTTGATGAACTTGAATGTCTGTCTATCGGCAGACATCTTGGGAATAGTCATGGAAGGGCAGCTTGGTGCAGTGAACAGCTGTGAGCATAGACATGGGAGCCCCAGGCCCCAAGTCTGCTTGGACTGTCCTAAGAGATGACCCCAGACTGGGTAGTAAGAGAAACGTATGATCTCACAGTTCTGGAGACTAAAGTCCAAGATCAAGTCCATCAGCAAGGTGGCCTTCCTTCCTTCCTTCCTTCCTTCCTTCCTTCCTTCCTTCCTTCCTTCCTTCCTTCCTTCTCCTCACCTGAGGATATTTTTCTATTGATGTTTAAAGACAGCGGAAGAGACAGAGAAATATTGATGTGAGAGAACACATGGATTGGTTGCCTCCTGCACAAGTCCAGACCAGGGCCTGGGCTGGGAAGGAGCCTGCAACTGAGGTATGTGCCCTTGACTAGAATAGAACCTTTGATCCACAGGCTGACGCTGTATCCACTGAGAAAATTGGGTAGGGCTCAGCAGGATGGTTTCCAGTGAGATATTTTTCCTGGGTTTGCCTGTTCATTGCGTCCTTTAATGGTCTTTGCTCTGTGCACAAGACTCCTGGTATCTTTCTCTTCTTTTAAGGACACCAACTCTGTTGCATTAGGGCCCCACCCTTATGACTTCATTTCACTTTACTTCCCTAAAGGTCCTGTCTTCAAGTACAGTGCCATTGGCATTGAGGCCTTCAATATACAGATTGGTGGGAAGCACAGTTCAATCTATTACACCTAGTTGGAAAATCAGCTCTGCCACTTACTGTAGGCCATGTAACATTTGGAAAAGGATTGGTCTGTCTTATTCCACATGTTTTTTTTTTTTTTTTTTTTTTTTTTTTTTTTTTTTTTTTTTTTTTTTTTTTTTTTTTTTTTTTTTTTTTTTTTAATATAAATAAAGAACCACCAGACTATAGCCGTGAACAAAGGGGAATTTTCTACTGAAACTGAGTGCATATAAACAGCACCCAGAAAATACAGGAGGAATTAATGACACACATTCTACTTTTTCTATAGAACAGATTTAGGAGACTCCTTATCACTGTGACTTTTAGAAGCCTCTGCTTCGTGAGCATAAAATAATATAGCTATTTTTAACCCCTCACTCAACTATTAGATTATATGGTTACAAAATTGAATAGACTTATACCAAAAACCCTCTTTAAATGTAAATTTTAGGACTAGCTAAGCATTACCTGTAGGTTAAGCACTTAATTATGTTGTCCAGAATCCACATCTATATCCTAGGGCAATTGCCTATATTATTAGCTTAAATTTTTATGTGAAGTGAATGTAGGAGGGTCAGACACCCCATTTCAGTGTGCAAATGTGAATGCTAAAAGTGACTAGGCAGACCTCCAACTGAGAATTGCTGTGTAGGGGTATTGGCTCAAGTTTGACAGATCTTCTGACCTTTCAGGTAACTGAATATTGAGATTTTTCAAGTGTAATGCAAACGTGGTTGGCAACTAATTACATTTCTGAAACATTAGGGCCCCCAAAGAATGTGTGTGCCCCCATTACCATACCTTCATAACAAACCAACCCCAAACTTAGTTTTTGGCAATTTTTATTTTGCTCATGAAACAGTGATTTCTTACTGGCCTGACCAGGAAGCAGGAGACTAGAATCATCTGGAGATGTATCTACTCATGTCTAGTGCAAGGAATGGGAAAATTCAAATACAGTGGTACCTCAAGATACGAGTTTAATTTGTTCCATAACCTTGAGGCATGGGAAACTATGAGACGCTTTAGTCACAGTAAACTGGTGGGTCGTGTGCAGCCGGCCGATCCGAGAGATTACTCTTATCTCAACTGTTGCTCGTATTTCAAAGCAAAAATCGCTCGCTTGAAGGCTCGTATCTCAAAAATATGTTAGGGCACTCGTATCTAGAGGTACCACTGTAGCTGGAGGCTCTAAACACATGGGCTCCTCAAAGTATCTCTATCTGTATGTGGTCTCAAAGGCAAGGTGGCACCGAAAAGCCAGCATTCTTACCTGTCTTAGCCTAGGACAGGTCACAGAAAATCAAAAGCCATATCATCTTTTATGAACTAGCCTCTTTAGTTACTCAGCATCAATTCTGTCACATTCTGATGATTAAGGCACTTACAAAGGTCTGCTGAATTCATGGAAAAAAGAGTGTAACTCCCATCTTACTATTACACTGTAAGAAGAGCCTGTGGGATGGAATATGTATTAATATGAATTTTGGGAAAATGCCACAACATATAGGCACTGCATTTGGCTCATGCGCGACTAGTTGGCACCACCTTGTGCTCTAGAAATCTTGGATATTAAGAAGCACTGATGAGCCTCCTTGAGTGGTACCTGAATTTTGTTCCCCCCTCCTACAGTCTGGTTTTGCAGAAAAGCATAGTTCTACCCATGTATGTTCAACAATCTGACTCTTTACTTGAAGAGGTAACTCTATTAGGAACTTAAGAGTCTAAATGCTGTAGTTGATCTTGGAGACTGAGCTGGAGCAGATCAGAAAGTTGTTTCAAACAGAAGTAGATGGGTAACTAGGGAAGTTACTAAAATATTACCCAATGTGAAATAGGTCCATTTGGAAAAGATGATTATATTCCTGTCTCCAACTGGATGAGAAAGGTTGTAGACCAGGAATGGGGGATGAAGTCAAAATATCACAGGACAGGTTGATCATGACTACAGATACATAACAAAACACCTAATGAACCTGGCATTGACCAGAAGCAAATAGAGAGAGGGCAAGGTGAGGTCACTTTTGAGACCTTTACAAGAATGTTGAGGCTGAAACCGGTTTGGCTCAGTGGATAGAGCGTTGGTCTGCAAACCGAAAGGTCCCAGGTTCGATTCCGGTTAAGGGCATGTACCTTGGTTTTGGGCACATTCCCAGTAGGGGGCGTGCAAGAGGCAGCTGATCATTGATGTTTCTAAGTCTATCCCTCTCCCTTCCTCTCTGTAAAAAATAAAAAAAAAATGTATGAAAAGAAAAAAGAACCTTGAGAATTCTTGTTGGGATAACACAGGGATCCAGCACACATCTTACTGTAGCTTGGCTAAATGCTGTGTGCTTGAATCAGTCTGTACAAGCATCCCTACAGGTATTCTTGCTCAGGAAAGCGGACAACAATCGGGAGGATTTTTTGAGGCACCTGAAATACAAAAGCTGCAAATCAGAGTCAAATGCTAATGCAGCTAATGCGCCCACATTACAAAAGAACTGCAGTAGGTTCCCGGTGCAACAGATGCACCCTACAGAAATGAGATTATGAGTCTGAATATCTGTGCTCTTCCTGTACATTATCTCTGTATAGATACACTTAGACATTCTTCATAAATATTTATCTAGTTCTCAAAGGCAATGTAACTAATCACTGCACTTTCCTCTAAATTAAAAAAAAAAAAATTCAGAGTTTAGAAGAAAGAGATCATGTAAGAATCTCAGGAGGAAAATCTTTATGAGATACTCATGTAAATTGCCTTATCTTGCTTTAGCGTTATTACTTTTCCGTGGGAAAGTTTGATGTTAACATTTGTATTCACAATTCACTTTTCTGTTGTGCTGTGGGGTGGAAGAAGAGCCTGATTTATTATACCTTGTTCTGGCTTGGGAGAAATCCCCCAAATTGTGTTATTAAAAAAAAAAAAAAGATAGAGCAGAAATGGTTTGCTTTGAAGTTCATTCTTATTGAAAACAAAAAAGTGATGCTTATTTTTATACCCAGCCTTTGCCTATGGGATGATAAAGCCAACTGAGGATTTTTTTCTTAATTGCCTCTACCTTTGCTTAGAAATGTATCAATATGGGGCAGAAAAGTAAGCAATAACCCAATAATCAGAAATATTTGCCCCTGGGCCCCTTCAAGGCTATTAGTAATATAAAGATAGAAGTTTTTTTTTATATAGTTTTTAAGTCTCCAGTTTCCTAAATTGAGAATTGAAATACATGGACTGAGATGGTCTCTAAAATGTGAAATTTTCTAAAGGGCCATAGTACATAATCTATCCTTAAATGAGAATCACTTGCCATCTATACTAATAAAAGAGAAACATGCAAATTAACCATCACTCCCCTATACCCATGCCCACCAGCCAAATAGAGTGAGTATGCAAATTAACCTATCAAAGATGGCAGGTAAATTTGCATACACAGGCTGGGTTCCGGGTCCATTGCAGGCCCTGGGAGGGGCAGCGGCCTGCCTAGCCACTCCAGTGGGGCCCTGGGAACCTCACAGGCATGGGGTGCTGAGACCCAGACAGCTCCTCTGGCCACAGATTCACAGCTTTGTGGAGACCGACTCTACCAGGCTGCCCGGTGGCCGTGTGGCTGGGCCACGGGTGCCCATTCAAGATGTTACCCAGAGAGGAGGAGCGGGAGGAAATCCAGAGAATGGGATGTGGGGGTTTAAGACTCCCTTCCTTGGGGCTTTGTCCTTCTTGGTCTCAGTTCTTTTCTTTCGAGCCTGAAGTCCAAGGACTGCAAGAGAGAAGGATGGATGAAGGCTGAAAAAAAGAAGAGGCCAGCCAAAACCGGTTTGGCTCAGTGGATAGAGCTTCGGTCTGCGGACTGAAAGGTCCCCAGTTCAATTCAGGTCAAGGGCATGTACTTTAGTTGTGGGCACATCCCCATTAGGGGGCATGCAGGAGGCAGCTGATGGATATCTTTCTCTCATCGATGTTTCTAACTAACTTTCTATACCTCTCCCTTCCTCTCTGTAAAAAAACAATAAAATATATATTTTGTAAAAATAATGAAAAGAACAGAGGCCAGAAGAAGCAAAGTGCTTTCAGTAAAGCCAAACCTGGGAGCAGAAGGAAGGCAGGCAAGGAGGCCTTTTGCTCACCGCCATGCCGGGCCGTTTCTCCCAGCACTCTCCAAATTAACTTCAAAAGCGGAATGACCTTTTCCCCTTATGCATTTTGCATATCGAAAATATCCCCGTCGTAGAAAAGCATGAAGGATATGTCCGTACTTGAGGCTTTTATGTTAACTCTCCCTGATGAATTAAATGCTTAAATGGAGCCTGTATTTCATTGAACGTGAGCTGTCCTCGGGTCAATGTGTAGTATCACAGCGATGCCAAGAATCGGAAGGTAAGGAACTGTTTGCTCAATAATATAAAGAGTTCACATTCTCGACGTCCCAGCGGACAATTAGGATCAGGACATGGAGTAAACAATTAAAACAAATTCCCGAAGGTTCCACGCTGAAAGCCACGTCTCACTCCAGCAAGACCGAGCAACGTGGCAGAGTTGGATTTGTCCCAAAAAGGTCATTAGAAGAATGAGTTGCTTTCTTTTTCTTTTTCTTTTTCTGTGCGCAGTTTACCCGTGAGGAAATTTGCGTTTCCTGGGGATAACCACAGGATTGAGCTGGGTTTGGGCAGGCGCGTGTACTGAGAACATAGCCAGTATTTAATAAGAAACGGTTTGAAGGGCAGATAGGTCTGCTGGGTAAACTGGATGGTGAGCTTAGAGACTTCTCGGGTGCCATGTCTGCCTGTTATTCCTCTCAGCGGCAGGGGCACCACGGCGCAGGAAAAGCAAACATGGGGAGTGAATCGCATCTCATTCATCCCGCCAGCCTGGTGTTTGGAGGACACTTTGGATTGGTCAGCTCTGGGCTTGATCCCCTCAGGGATTTTTTTTTATCAATTTGCTCGATTAATTAACATGTGTGACAATAGATCCTCCTTTTATCTGTCTGTCTATCTATCTATCTATCTGTGTATCATCTATCTATCCATCATCTATCTATCTATCTATCTATCTATCTATCTATCATCTATCTATCTACATATCTGTCATCTATCTATCATCTACATATCAATCATCTATTATCATCTATCTATCTATCATCTGTCATCTATCTATCTATCATCTATCTTTCTACCTATCAATCATCTATTATCATCTATCTATCATCTATCTATCATCTATATACTACCTACATATCTATCATCTATCAGTCATCTATCTATCTATCATCATCTACCTATCTATCTACCTACCTATCTAACTATTTATCATCTATCATATACCTACCTACCTATCTACCTACCTATCGCTATAATCTGTCAATATCTATCTATCTATATATCAAAATAGGGATATTTATTAATAGTCAAATGATGCTTAAGGACTTACAATACCTAGCAGCTTCCTTACCTTACTTCTCATCCTCAGCGGCTAAATCATTTTATAACCAGTTGGTTGATTTCATATCTACAAGCACATCTTAATTGAGATTTCTCCCAGAGGAAGATCCTGAGACAAGGAGTGAATACAAGTATAGTTCATTAAAAAAAAAAAAATTTGGATATGGCGTAGGAAAGGAAAGGTCGTTAATACTATAAGGTTAGTTACCATGATCAGTGAGCAGAGACTAGCTGTGCCAGAAAAATACACCACACATATCTGAGAAACACCCCCCCTGCTGGTGGAAGGAGATGGGTGATTAGTGCACCTTCTTCCCTCAGCCGAGGTGAATCCTGCTCCGGGTGTGTCGGGTATTGCCTTCGTCCTTCTGACCTATCGCAGCGCTGGGCAGAACAGCCTCTGGTGGACGTGCTGAGACACAGATGCACAGGTACAGTCCCTGGAGCACAGGACAGCAGCAAAGCCCACTGGCCGACAGGAAAGGTGCGGACAGTGTCCCTTCAGAGTACTCCTCTCTATGCCCACCCAATACCCTGTCCGATAGTTTTCATGATTGATTGATTATTGATTGATTATTCTGCCCTAAGATAAGGATTGAGCTCACGCCATAGCCTTCAATGACTTCTCCCCCCCAATACATTATAACCATTGCTTAGCCTCGTGTCTTTTAAATAATGTACATCCTCGTTGCCTTTCATAGCCAGAATGTTTGGATGCCTCCCTTCATAAGTTGACAATAATTCGGATCCGCCTACCATCTCACTTAGCTCTCTATTCATTCACATTCCAGCTCTTGCCTTGTATGTGTGTACCTTTATCATTCCATTTACTTCCCTGTGGGTGACCTTACACGTTATATTTATATATTCTTGTCGGAAGCCAACCATTGTCTTCCCTAGCAGGCAGGTGTGGACAAGGAACCCGGAAGGCTGGCGACCTTGAGCTCTGAAAGGTCAGAGCTCTGCACGCACTGTTTGTTTGTTTGTTTGTTTGTTTTTAAGGAAAAATATATACTTTATTTTTTTCTATTTTTTATTATTTAAAGCAATACAAATAGTAGTACATATGTCTCCTTTATTTTTTTTATCCTAGTGAGAAAATAATAGAACACATTCTCAAATTAACTTTCTAAGGAATGGTGTATTAGTGGAAGTGTCTGAGTAGCTAAGTCCTTATACATATGAAGATGTACTGTTTTCTTAACCTATATGTTTGATAGTTTAAATAAGTATATGATACTAAATTGAGCATCATTTAATCCTTAAAACATTCAACACCGTTTTCTCGTCCGTCGTAACATTCTAGTTTATTTATAAGTGGCCTAATACTGTTCCACTTAACACTGACCTCTATCTCAGAGGCATTTAGAATATTCGCTTATTCCCTGTGATTCGGCAATTACAAAATGGCGACTAGGCATGAACCATTTCAATTACTAGGCAGCCTTTTAAGTCTGACAACTGATGCTCTGTAACTCTGGGAAAATCACTTCTATCTTCTTTCTTCTCTCTTTAAATAAATCATTGAATCCAGTTTTTTTCTTTATTCTTGAGATAAAATTTTGTAAGATACTATAGATTCTTTTTCTGTTTTCTGTTCTCAAAAATTTGTCTTCATAATGAAATTAGAAGATTTTATTGGCTTTGTCTTCCAACTTTAACTTATTTTTATCTGAATTTTTGCAATTTTAATTTTTTAATTAATTTTATTACTTTTTGTAACATTTTGTTGTTGCTCTATGGATTTATTCTATTAAAGACTCTTTCCCAGAGAACTCAAGACCAAAATAGGAAGAAGAAATATTTTAAGGCGACAGCAGCTGATTAGCGAGCATCTTTAAAATAATGTCAGATAGAGATGTCAGGTGAATTTCCTCAGTGATGATCATGACTTTCCTGTGATCTGATGATTTAGACTGTAAGAAAAAGAGTGAGAATAGCATCAGCGAAGAGCAGAGAGATGCTGTCCCTCTAGTCCTTGAATCTGAATCCTGTCATTAGAGACTGGAGTGGATCATGGGCATGGATACCAAAATGAGGATCATTTACCAAAGCAGGTGTATTCTCGGGAAGATTCAGCTCTGCATTTTGCAGCAGCTGTATCTGAAAAATCATCAGGAGCAAAAGCTTCAGAAAAGGAAAAACCTCAGTCATCCAGGCTCAGAAAATCAGAAGCACTTACCTCCGTAACAAAAGGCTTTGTGCTGATCTGTACCCACGGCCTGGGCAAGTTTATTTTAGTGTAGAAAATACTATAAAGATATACCAGTTGAAGTCAATACAAAGAATGCTGGAGAAGTTTAAAAGCCATGTGTTTAGTTAAACTCACTAATGTTTTGCCCTGAAAGTGGACCCATATAAAAAACACATGCTGTGTCCTAGCTGGATTGGCTCAGTGGATAGGGCATCAGCCTGAGGACTGAAGGGTCCCAGGTTCGATTCCAGTCAAGGGCACATGCCTGGGTTGCAGGCTCGATCCCCAGTAGGAGGTGTGCAACAGCCGATCAATGGTTCTCTCTCATCATTGATGTTTCTATCTCTCTCTCTCCCTCTTCCTTCCTCTGTGAAATTAATAAAAAACAAAAACAAACACGATGATTTAGATCACTGGATTCTAATGGCTAGTGCGAGATAACTTATGATTTAGTAGCGGTGACCCCACAAATAAGTGGTGCATTGCGGAATAGTTTGAGAATGACGAAGTATCTAGTTATACTAGAGAGCTAACATATTTTTGTACTAAAATAAGTCTGGTGAAAGGAAAAGGGACCAGGTGTTTTGGAGTTGTATCCTGCAACCCAGAGTGGAATGGTGTCACCTTCTCCTTTGCAAATTCCTTGCATGGTTTGAGATTGGCAAACCAGGAATGTGCACTGGACTAGCAAGAATCTGAATTTTGCCAAAACCGGTTTGGCTCAGTGAATAGAGCGTCGGCCTGCAGATTGGGGGGGTCCCAGGTTCTATTCGGGTCAAGGCACGTACCTTGGTTGCGGGCACATCCCCAGTGGGGAACGTGCAGGAGGCAGCTGATCGCTGTCTCTCTCTCATCGATGTTTCTGACTCTCTATCCCTCTCCCTTCCTCTCTGTGAAAAAGCAATTATATATACACACACACACACACACACACATATATATATATGAAAAATCAATAAGATACATATATATATGTATGTATATATATACACATATTAAAAAAGAATCTGAATTTTAATGTTGAATCTGTTCTTTATGGGGCAATTATTTTGTTTTGATCATATCCTTTCCCTTATTTATATTAGGAGGAGGTTGAACTACATGTCCCTAAGGTTCTTTTAAGTTATAGCATTTTAGAAATACCCCTGTTAATCTGAATGTCAGTGCTGGTTGTGGCAGCTTATTCCAATAACAGCTTTCAATAAATCTTGATTACACATAACCATGAGTTTGAGCGCTGGCCCTCACATTCCCTCTGGAGTTGGCCATCTTACCCTCTTTGGCCAATGGGACCTTGGCAAACACATTGCAGAGGCTTAACAGGTGTGTGTGCATTGGGTCTTGCCTTCTTGGCACGCTGGCTTGGAGCTGCCACATAAGAAATTCAGCCCAGCTTGCTGAAGGATAAGAGACTCACGTGAGAGAACGGAGGCATTCCAGCTGATCACATGACCCACAGCAAGTCATGTGACTGAGATCCTCTTGGATCTTCCAGCCACGTGTGTGCAGCAGCTACATGAGCCACTGCAGGAAAAACCCAGAGGAACCGCCATGCCAACTGAGAGGATCATGAGGAAAATTCATCATTGTTGTCTTAAGACATTTTGGGAGACTTTGTTATAGGGCAGTGCATCCCTGACGTGCCATTTGAAAAGGGCTTCCATGTAGCTGGAATACGGAACTCTTTCTGAGTTTAGATAACGAGACAGTTTTCACCTGGTTACTAGAACATGAGGACGGAGAGAAAAGGCACCTCTGTTTTGCTCATCATTCTGTTTCGAGCCCTTGAGTCAGTGTCAGCACTGTACTCGTGTTTTATTTTGGCATAATACATTGTCCCAGTGGTTTGATACAGTGCCATATGCATGAACTCATAGTTCTTATGGAGTAAGAATTCAGGCATACTTCGCTGGGTCCTCTGTTAGAGTCTCCGGAGGCTGCAAGGGAGATAGGAAGAGGGGTTGCAATGTTGTCTGAAGGTTCAGCTGGGGAAATATCGAAGATCCAAGCTCACTCACAGGGTTATTGGCGTGATTCAGTACCTTGCAGGCTCTGGGCTGTGTGGCTAAAAATTCTTTGCCATCAGAGCCAACATGGTACCTTTATCAAAGCCTGTGGGAACCTCTTTCACATCCCACGTGGTTCAGGGTTCTGGAGGAGGCCGCAGGCAAATGAAAAAAGAGACTGGAAATATATTAATTTGGCGATATTGGGGGGCCAGGAGGGAGCCTTCCTCTAGTGAGAAGACTACCGCCTTCCTTTGGCCTTGCCATCCCTTTATTCAGGTTTGGGATCCACCCTTTGCCCTGAGGCAGGCAATTCCAGTAACAGGCAGATTATTTATCAGTAAGGATTGACATGGTTATTTGACGGGGAAGTTCATTGTCTCAATTAGACAGGGGGTGGCTGGCTCTGACCTTTCAGAGCTTCAAGGTTGACCAGTCTTCCGGGTTCCTTGTCCACACTTTCTATTAGTGACACAATGATTGGTTTCCGGCAAAAGCCAGAAAGAAAAGAAAGGGTGCAGACAAGATGGAAGTGTCAGTATTGTGTAATCTAATTGTGGAAGAGATGTCTCATTATTTTTGCTGGATTCTCTTTGTTCATCTCCAGGGAGAGCCTTTCACTCCGGGGCAAAGAAGAACACTGGGACAAAGATTCCCAAAGGCAGGGATTCTTCAGGAGACGTTGTCTTAGAACAGAGGTTCTCAACCTTCCTAAGGCCACGACCCTTTAATGCAGTCCCTCATGGGGTGGTGACCCCCAACCATGAAATTTTGCTACTGGTATGCGTCGTGATGTAAATATCTGCATTTTCCGATGGTCTTAGGCGACCCCTGTGAAAGGGTCGTTCGACCCCCAAAGGGGTTGCGACCCACATGTTGAGAACAGCTTTCTTAGAAGGTATAGGTCCATAGTAAATGCTGAACCCGTTTTACAAAGATGTCTAAATAAGTGAGTGACCAGCATCTATTCATCCATCAACACATACAGACACACAGTATACCAGGATGTCAGGCACTGTGCTATGTGCTGGGGATTCTTAGGCGCTAATGACACAGTCCCAGCCTTTTTGAATACATATTATTAAAGGAAAGGATACAGAGGCATAAAAAATTAATGCCATAAAACAAGTGCTAACCTCTAGTTCTTGTGGAATGTATAAGGTGCGGATAGAATTCAAAGAGAATATCATTAATTCCGTTGGGTAAGTCAGGATGAAACATCTTATAAGAAGGACAGCTAGCCAAGACTGGTTTGGCTCAGTGGATAGAGCGTCGGCTTTCGGACTGAGAGGTCCCAGGTTCGATTCTGGTCGGGGGCATGTACCTTGCTTGCGGGCACATCCCCTCTGTGGGGCATGCAGGAGGCAGCAGATCGATGTGTCTCTCTCATCATCTATGTTTCTGACTTTCTATATCTCTCCCTTCCTCTCTGTAAAAAATCAATAAAATATATTAAAAAAAAAAGAGAGAAGGACAGCTAAACTAGGATCTTAGGGATGATTCATTTTCCATCTGCAGTTGAACACAATGGAAAAAAGTGCATTTTACATAGAATATCACGTTGCAAGGTGAGAGAGAGAGAGGGAGGGGAAGAAAGGGAAAGAGAGGGAGAGACAGAGAGAGAAGTAGGATGTGTGAGGGACAGACAGGCATTCGAATTGGCAGAATTTTTTCCCCTTGATTTTTTCCCCAACAACATGTGCTCTGTTATCAAGTTCGCTAAAGAGCCATCTGTCCTGCGGTCTTCAGGCGACTCCGTGAAGGTCGGTAAGGGAAGGCAGGGCGCCCAGATGATGGGCAGAGAGAGCACAGGTGCAGAGAGAAACCCAGGTGTAATTGGCCGCACCGCGGCCCCTGTCTGCGGAACGTTCAGGTTAATTGCACGTTGGAGAAAATGGACTAAGTTGGTAGTTTTGAGCAAAACTGTTCTGAAACCCGTCGTTTCGGGTGGGAAGGAGGCAGTCCTCTGACACCGGCACGTGGCCGCGGAGGCAGTGCGGAGGGGAATTTAATGATCTGTGAATTTGCACATCTGGTGGCAGTTGCTCTCCACTGTTAACGGAGAGCGAAATGAGAGCGAAGTCTGATTTTGATAATGAGTGTACTGAAGGGTTTATTCAAATCAGGCCCAGCCCGGCCAGGGTGGCTCCGTGGTGGAGTGTCGACCAATGACTCAGAATGTCACCATTCCATTCCCGATCAGGGCACAGGCCCAGGTTGTGGGCTCTATTTCCAGTATGGGGGAGTGCAGGAGGCAGCCAATCAGTGATCCTCTCTCATCATTGATGTATCTATCTCCCTCTCCCTTCCCCTTTGAAATCAAGAAAAAAATATTTAAATTAAGTATAGAAATTAAATGCATAAAATTATGGAAGTGTCCCTGGGGAGGAATCTCTTACTATGTTTTATATTGAGTCAATGAAATTACTAAAAGTGGATTTAGAATATTAAAGAGTATGATTCAGACTCATAATTATTTTTTAAAATATATTTTATTGATTTTTTACAGAGAGGAAGGGAGAGGGGATAGAAAGTCAGAAACATCGATGAGAGAGAGATACCGATCAGCCGCCTCCTGCATGCCCCACAGTGGAGATGTGCCCGCAAGCAAGGTACATGCCCCCAACTGGAATTGAACCTGGGACCCTTCAGTCCACAAGCCGACTCTCTATCCACTGAGCCAAACCGGTCTCGGCTAGACTCATAATTATTCAGATTCATAAATTCAAATCCTGGCTCTGTTGGTTACTAGCTATGGGTCTTTGAGTATGTCCCTTAACACACACGAGCTTAACAATTATCTGTAGAATTGAGATGTGACTGCTCACAGGTTAGTGTGGAGAAGTCCGTGAGAATGACTATAAAAATGTTTTGCCTTCAGAGGCACTTGAGTTTCCTTTTTCTCTTTCGGTTTATGCCCCAAAATTCAGGGAAATGCTGAGTGCTTTCTATCTAGGCCTCTTCACGCTGTATATAAGGTGACCAACAATTTTGGCCACTTGGGTACTAGGTAGAAAACAAAGGCTAAATATGATTTGGCAATTTAGAAACCCAAAATTTGCCAGAAAGCTCCAAGAAAATCTTGGGCGAGCAATTATGAAGAATAATAGTTAATTCCCAACACCAAAGCATCATTGTATTGTGGAGAGCATCCTGGAAAAGTAGACTTCAAGGATTCTGAGAATGAAGCATGTGCTTAATGTTTGTACTCTGAGCTGTTATGTGGGACCAAAATTTAAATATATCTGATTGGTTGCCAACCTATATTCAGATTCACTGAGTATTTACACAGGTTTCTCTCCCTCCCTCCCACCTCCCTTCCTTCCCACCTCCCTTCCTTCCTTCCTTCCTTCCTTCCTTCCTTCCTTCCTTTCATTTATTTATTTTTTTAATATATTTTATTGATTTTTTTTTTACAGAGAGGAAGGGAGAGGGATAGGAAGTCAGAAACATCGATGAGAGAGAGACATCCATCAGCCGCCTCCTGCACACCCCCTACTGGAGTTGTGCCCGCAACCAAGGTACATACCCTTGACCAGAATCAAACTCAGAACCTTTCAGTCCACAGGCTGACGCTCCATCCACTGAACCAAACTGGTTTCGGCTTTTTCTTTATTTTTATTTTATTATTTTTTGGAAGAAAAGCCCTGATTAGAAGATGCGGGAAAAGTGATACTTTACCTACCGGGCAGCTGGGGAGAGTGTTACAGTTCACAGCCTCCTTGGGGTCCCCTCGCCGTGAGAGGCAGAAACCACATCTCCAGACCACGGATGCTGCGGTCCTTCCTCCTGCTGATTATCTCTCACATATCTGAGTAAGCGCAGGCTCCTGGAGGTGCAAAACACGCCCGGGAGGCAGAGCTAGTGAAAATGAACACTCCGCTGCACACCCTAATTAGGATTTAATTAGGGAATTTAAAAAAATGCCAAGCACATGTTTTTAGCGAGTGCATAATCACTGACTTATTGCTTGTAGGTTTGCTACATATTTTTCATTGTAAATATCCAATTATAATTGTCATTTAGGTCAGACTCTCAGAATCCCGAGTCTTATTCAAAATAATGAGAATTTGTTTCCTTAAGCATCGTGTCCTCTAGGATCGTCGTTACCGTCTTTTAATTTGCTGTGTGGTCTGTAGAGTTTGCCTCGCTTAGCACATAACGCGTGGCTTTTCCTCGGGACGTGATGTGTTATTTTTTGGCAAAGCTCCATCCTTATATTTACAACTAGTGCGAAAGAAAGAAAGAAAGAAAGAAAGAAAGAAAGAAAGAAAGAAAGAAAGAAAGAAAGAAATTAAGAAAGAAAGAAAAGAAAGTGACAGCCACATCTGTGTTCTGGTCCCCGAAGGATTGGTAACAAACCAGGACTGGAAAATTCCAGTCTCCTTTCCACCAGGAATGCTTTCCAGAGGGTATATGCCTCCAACTCTCACCCAGCGTGGAAGGAAGGAAGGAAGG
>PVJN01011805.1:0-53055 GCA_004026805.1 Lasiurus borealis
AATGAGGATCAGAGAGGACAAAAAGTGTCCTATTTTGCCAAGCTGGCATGGCTCAGTGGTTGGCATTGGCTGATGAACCAAAAGGTCACAGTTTGATTCCCGGTCGGGGGTCAGAGCACATGCCCAGGTTGCAGGCTTGATCTGCAGTGTGCGGCATGCAGGAGGCAGCCAATGAATGATTCTCTCTCATCATTGATGTCTCTCTCTCTCCCTCTCCTTTCCTCTCTGAAATCAATAAAAATATGTCTACGAGTGTTCTACTTTGCCCAGCTTGCAAACTGCAGAACTATTTGGATTCCTCCAGATCTTGAAAGGGATGTGCTCAGGTAATCATATCACACGAACACTGAAACTCCGTAAAGATTCAAAAACAGTTCGTGGAGAGTGGGTCAATGAGCAAACGTCCACCCACAAGCAGAACAGAGGTGGGTGGGGGTGGTCATTAACAAGCTAAGAGCAGTTCTTCTAGAAAAAACCGCATGTCAGAGACCAGCGATTTGTCCAACTTGACGCACCTGGTAAAAGGCCATTGAAGCGTTTCATTTCAACTCCCCTCCCGCCCCAGGCCCGAAAACTTCCCAGCATGCCTCGAGCTGAAATTGGACGGAGGATCTGAGAAAACACCTGGATAAAGAGAGAGTGAGGGACTCAGATCACAAAGGAAGGACGAAACAAGGTGGAAAGTCAGAAGATACAAATGCCTATCGATTCACGTTGAGAAAAAACACACAAAAACAGACTTCTGCAACAGAGAAAAACGGCTGTGCGTTAATCAATGCGTCGTTAAAATGCATGCCGGCCTGGGTCTCGGAGTTTTGTTTGTAAATGTACTAGTTTAGCTTCATTTTTCCTTCGCATTTGCTTATCTAGGAATCGCACCAGGGTTTGGGAAACCGGCGAATCAGGAAAGAAAATTCTTGGAGAAATCCTCAAAATTCCCAAAATTCCATGTTCTGCACCAGCTTGCTCGGGGCTTTGATTTCTGCTGGTGTCAAGCAAGGAATTTGGAGTCAGCTGGCTGAAGGCTCTTTCTAACCCGTAACTACCTCTGTTTCCGGGCTCTGCAGAGAAACAGGGCAACCTGGTTCTGGTTCCAACTGGTTGCGTTTTGACTCATCTCCTCCGTGTCTCTCCCTCATTTTCTGCTCTTATAAGTTGGGATAAAATGCAGAAAGCCCCTTTCTATTAGCTTGTTTTAAGGCGATACAATTATCTGGCGGCTCCATCTTACA
This sequence comes from Lasiurus borealis, assembly GCA_004026805.1. Taxonomy (NCBI): domain Eukaryota; kingdom Metazoa; phylum Chordata; class Mammalia; order Chiroptera; family Vespertilionidae; genus Lasiurus; species Lasiurus borealis. The sequence goes on from PVJN01011805.1 coordinate 1,233, forward strand.
ATTCCTCCGCAGATCAAACGAGGTCATGAATATGTAAGTGCTCCGGTAATTACCCATTGCGGCAGTAAAAAGAATCGGCAGTCTTCTGCCCTAATACTGTTTTTTTACATAAACCCGGGAGTGTGTTTTCCAGAGAGGTTAAAAGCCTTTTCCTGGGAGACAGATAAGACAGAAGTAGAGGCAGCCTGGCTGGCACGGCTCAGTGGTTAAGCAGCGACCTATGAACCAGGAGGTCACGGGTTGGGTTTCCGGTCAGAGCACATGCCCAGGTAGCAGGCTCCATCCCCAGTGCGGGGTGTGCAGGAGGCAGCTGATCAATGATTCTCTCTCGTCGTTGATGTTTCTATCTCTCCTTTTCTCTTCCTCTCTGAAATAAAAAAAATATATTTTTTAAGAAGTAGAGGCAAAGTCTGTCAATATTTAAAGTCATTCAAACTCTGCAATTAATTAAGAATAAAATAAGATGTAATGAAGTGAGACAAGATAAAATAATAAAATAGAAGACATGGTTTCTCTTCTGTGGTGGTGAAGAGAAATTCAAACCCAGAAAACAAGAAGCAGCGTGATAAATAGAGATGTACACTTAATAGGAAGAGGGGATTGGGTGCCTCAGTTTCCTCATCTGTCATAGCAGGAGCTGAGCTTGGCGGGAGGGGGCAGAGGCCACGTTGCCCACTCAAGTGACTACCATGGGCCTGTGCCAGCAGCCACCTGACATCAGGAATGGGGACCACACAGGGGGAGGGCCAGCTGCAGGGCCTGTGTACACTGGCCTGAGCCCCTCACATGCCTTCCCCACCCCCCACCCCCAGCCTGGCTGCTCCTCCCAGATTCTCACCCCTCCCCCAGCTGGAGAAGCGATCTCGGCCCAGCACAGTGACTAGAGTTCTCCATCATCAGTTGACACTCATGCGAGTGAATCCTCAAAACCTGATTTCTCCAGCGCTGCCACTGACCTCTCCACGTTCAATGTCACCCCTCCAAGGCTCTTGGTTAGGCCTGGGAACTCCAGGGGGGATGTGGGGGTGGGGAAGGCATGTGAGAGGCTCAGGCCAGTGGTCATTTACCAAGCACATGGCTCACATCTGAGCAAGAGGCGTTCAGACCATCGGGTATCCTAGGGAGGATGACATTCCAGAGTGCCACAGCCCCGGATGGACTATGTGCTTCCATCTGCCATCTCCCTCACTGTCTGCACTCTCTTTTTTTTTTTTTAATATATTTTATTGATTTTTTCACAGAGAGGAAGGGAGAGATAGAAAGTCAGAAACATCGATGAGAGAGAGAGAGACATCGATCAGCCGCCTTCTGCACGCCCCACCATGGAGATGCGCCCGCAAAAGCAAGGCACATGCCCCCAGCTGGAATCGAACCTGGGACCTTTCAGTCTGCAAGCCGACGCTCTATCCACTGAGCCACACCGGTCTCGGCTCTCTCTTTTTTCTTGCTTTTTCTCCAGCAAGTTCCTTTCCTTTCCCTTCGACCGTTTCATAGGTCGCTGCGCCGGTAGGGGTGCGGGCTCTGTCTGCCCTCCTGCCTCCTTTTCATCCCCTCCCCCCCCCCCCCCCCCCCCCCCCCCCGGGCCCCGGAATAATTGCTCCTTATCTGGCAAGCTCGCTCTGGAAGGCGGGGCCAGCCAACTGTGTGTCTGGGGGGGCTGGGTGGGAGCCACTTGCCTCATTTAAATTCCTAAGAATGTCTGGAATACCAAGGATCAGCCAGGCCCCTGCCTATGCCCGAGGCGGTGACCGTCCTCTCTGTCTGGGCAGTGACACCCAGTCCATTCTGCGACCTGCGGGCGAGCGAGACAATGCGTCGTTTGGCTGCGCGGCTCCGAGAGCCTGCACTCCCGCGCACGAGCGTGTTTTAATGGAGTCTTCTGGAAAGGAAGCATCTCATTGTCTGTCTCCTTAGAAACGGTCCCATCCGATGATGCCAAGCACCACTCCGCCTCGTTTTTTATCTTCAGACTGGGATGAAAGAGATTTATGGGCCGTGCTTATTAAAATGCACTTGTAAACTTCGCTAAGATGATAAACCCTGAGGGGCAACGCGTTGTCAAGATCAGCAAGTTTCTTGCCTGCTGCGGCCCCTGGCACGCGCGCGGGCTGAAGGCATCTATCTCCGTGGGTAGATGCCAAAAGGGTTGGAGGAAAGTGGGGGGCAAATCTCCAAAGGGAGGCGAAACAGGATCTTTGCAAAAGGCCGCAGGGCAGAAGAAAACGGGGTACGTCCCCCCCCATAAACTCCATGCAAAGCAGTCACACAGAGCTACCGTATTTTCCGGAATATAAGACGACTGGGCGTATAAGACGACCCCCAACTTTTCCAGTTAAAATACAGAGTTTGGGATATACCCACTCTATAAGACAACACCTGGTGTATAAGACGACCCCCGACTTTTGAGAAGATTTTCCTGGATTAAAAAGTCGTTTTATATGCCGGAAAATACGGTACTCGTCCTTATGAATAGCAACTGTAAACTTTATTGAACACACAACCCAGCCCTGCCCTGGACTAAACCCTGAGCAAGCACTGTTTTATTTATTTTTTATTTTTTTAAATATATATTTCATTGATGTTTGTGGTTTTTTTTTACAGAGAGGAAGGGAGAGGGATAGGAAGTCAGAAACATCGATGAGAGAGAGAGAGACATCGATCTGCCGCCTTCTGCACGCCCCACACTGGAGATGTGCCCTCAAAGCAAGGTACATGCCCCCGACCGGAATCGAACCTGGGACCTTTCAGTCCGCAGGCCAATGCTCTATCCACTGAGCCAAACCGGTCTCGGCAGCACCGTTTTATTTTATTCTTAACCCAGAGATGTTTAGCCATCTAGTCGCTGAAGACCTTGGTCAGCGAGTGGGTGGGTAATTCTGCCTACGGCTCTGGTTTGCCAGTAGAGACGCCTCCTGCCCGCAAGTACAAACCACATCCTACGAGATAAGGAAGACTGATTCCCAGGTACCTTACACCGTTATCTTATTTCTATGTTGGTTCAGAGCTGGATCCAGGGCGACGATGGACACTGGTTATTGGACACTCAGATCCCAGCTTCCCAAAGCTCCCAGCGAAGGGAATAAGCTGCCCCGGGCACATCTCAAACCACAGCCTTTTCCCGCAGGAGGTTTCTATGAAAGTGGCCAAGAAGGCTGGGCAGTGCCTCCCAATGAAAGGCGAATCTCTTTTCTTGATCCCTCCACTCCGGGCTGGTCTTCTCTAGCTCTGAGCAGTGGAATATGGTGGAGGGAAGGCCTCAGGGGTCTTGCAGCCTCTGCCCTTGATCTTGAGTCCACCTCCATGTGAAAAAGCCCAAAGGGGCCTATGAGAGAGGCGGCCTCGCTGAGCAAGAACCGGAGCTGAGCTACCAGAGAGCACCTTTGACCACCTGGCCCCTCACTTGGCTTCCTCCCTTACGTGGTCCACCTCCCCTACCCCCTGCAGGTTTTTCCAGAAACACATCCTAATAAGTCACATTTGCGCAAATCCTTACATTAGACTCTGCTCCTGGGGAAGGCACCCTAACCATCGTAGGGTGTTGAATATTCATTCCGGCAGCTCTTGATTTCCACACACTGGTTTCTCACGTTGACACCCCTAAACCAAACCTCCTAAGCAGAACTCAGGCATATTCCGGAGCGTTCCAAGCCCTGCAGCCATGTTTGTGCAATTAATTCAATGTTTCATGACCGTTTTTCCTGATGTTTTATGAAGATGAGAGGGGAATGGAAGTGCTGACACTAGCAGTTAAACAACGGAGACAAACCGCTTGGTGCTGGAGAAGCAGGGATTGGGGATTATATTAGCATTCTGGTCATCCGGGGTTTGATTGTGGAGAACAAGCACTACATTAGAGAATACGAAGAAAATTCTGGAAATAGATCATCTAGGCCTGTCTCGAGCGATGAGGCTGACTGAAAGATACAGAGTATGAAACTATGACATTGGCACCAAAGGCAGAGAAGTTCGCAGACCGGAAAGCAGTTCTCGGGGAATGAGCTGGCTTTGCCCTGTCAAGAGGAGAAATAGTCTCACCTGACAAATGTTTTGAGAAATCTTGTAACATCCCGTTAAAGCTACCCTCTCGGTCTGGTGCCCAATTCCCTCCTCAGTCTCTTGAAAATTCACCACCTAGCCCTTGATTCTCCTGCAAATAAAATAAATCTTATTTTCCCCGAATGATACTGTAAGCTGAACATCTTAGGTTTGGGGGAGGGGGGGCAAGAAATCACATGAGAACATGAGTTCTACCGTTTGCATTTAATGTGCAAACCAAGGGTTAATGTTTTAAGTAACCTTTGCAGAACTTAAAATTTTAGTCATGCTTTTATAGTCCATGGAGCTTCACTCCTCCATACCCTCTGCAAAGATTTTTTCAGTTCTATTCCCTTTACATATTGTGTTTGAATTAAAGTACAGTGGTACCTCGAGATACGAGTTTAATTCGTTCCGTAACCTTGAGGCGTGGGAAACTAACTATGAGACGCTCGAGTCGCGGTAAACTGGTGGGTCGTGTGCAGCCGGCCGATCCTCGGGATGACTCCTATCTCAAATGTTGCTCGTATTTCAAAGCAAAAATCACTCGCTCGACGGCTCGTATCTCAAAAATCTCGTATGTTAGGGCACTCGTATCTCGAGGTACCACTGTATTACTCGTGACACGGGAACTTTCACAGTCTGATGGGATCATACAAGCCGCAGCTCTGCTACCAGTTACATACCTTCCTGGGAGCCGATTTCTCTGAGCCTCGGTCGATTCCTTGGCACTAATGCCACCTCTGCAGGGCTAGACAAAGAGCATAGGGCATCGCCAGCATTCAGTGAGTCTCCATTCTCTTTCCCACGGTCCCTTCACAAAACCGTCGGCTTGAATGATTGTGCCAACAACTTGACTCTCTTGGCTTAAAGACCAAGTCTGAGCGCCTTAGCAGGACATACAGGTCCCACTCGATCTGACCTCCGTGTGTTTCTCTGCTCATCCAACTCCTGCCTCATTCCTCCCACCTGTCGCTGTGCTTCCAAAGGAGGGAGCGGAACTACTTGCACTCAGGCCTACACTCTCCAGAACCTTCTCCCTTCAGTCCAGATGGGATGTTCTCCCGGACTCCGGGAGCCCCCACATCCTCCAGCCTGGGTACAGGTCCCTCCGTCATGGTCTCTCAGGACCACAGGCCTCCCTCTAACTCAGCGGTTCTCAACCTGTGGGTTGTGACTCCTTTGGGGATTGAATGACCTTTTCACAGGGGTCGCCTAAGACCATCGGAAAACACCTATTTCCCATGGTCTTAGGAACCAACACACCGCTCCTCGGTGTAGCAAAGTGTAGCCATGCAGTTTACTGTTGTCATAGGAAGACTGTTACCCATGCTACACCATGATTCAAGACAACATTTCATTTATTTGTAATTAGAAATAAATATTTCACAATATATAATTACATATCATTTTTGTGATTAATCCCTATGCTTTAATGATGTTCAATTTGTAACAATGAAAATACGTCCTGCATATCAGATGTTTACATTACAGTTCATAACAGGAGCAAAATTATAGTTATGAAGTAGCAATGGAAATAATTTTATGGTTGGGGGTCACCACCACATGAGGAGCTGTCTTAAAGGGTCCTGGCATTGGGAAGGTTGAGAACCACTGCTCTAACACAACCCTTGGAAATATCTCTCATGCTAATTCCTCATTAGCTTAGAACTTTCTCACATGACGGTATTGAATAACATACCAGCCACTGTTTTAGGTCTTTCCACATATAAGTTCTTTTATTATGACAATAAATGGATAAGTTTTCTCAGCTCATTTTGGAGGTGGAGAATAAAAATAAATGAGAAATTAAATGACTTTCCCATGACCAAATATCTAGTAAGCAACAGACCTGGCTCTGTTACCTCCTTGCTAGAACCCTACCTTCTGCCCCGAGTCCAGGATATAAAGCCCACAGTTACGCAGTAAAAGCTGAGCAAACAACATGGACAACAATATGCTAATTACAAGAGAGGGGGGGGTAGGGGAGGCAGAAGAGGGTAAAGGGGGAATAAATGGTGATGGAAAGACTTGATTTGTGGTAGTGAACACACAATACAATATGCATATGATGTGTTATAGAAATGCACTGTGAAATCTATATACAGTGGCACCTCGAGATACGAGTTTAATTCGTTCTGTAACCTTGAGGCGTGGGAAACTATGAGATGATCGAGTCGCGGTAAACTGGTAGGTCGTGTGCAGCCGGCCCATCCGCACCATTACTCGTATCTCATGTGTTGCTTGTATTTCAAAGCAAAAATCGCTCGCTCGACGGCTTGTATCTCAAAAATCTCGTATGTTAGGGCACTCGTATCTCAAGGAACCACTGTAATTTTATTTATCAATGTCAGCCCAATAGATTTAGTAGCACAACTGAATGAACAAATAAGATCTGAGCCAAGACCTGAGCAGGGATAGGAACAGGTGGAGATCAAAGACCACACTGCCACGACTTGTTAGAAAGAAGATTTAAGAGCTAGCAAATAAAACCTGGAATGTGGAAGGGTCTCTTGCCCCAATGTCACGAGTTGATGCTGGAATAATGGCGAGTTCACTGCCTGGGGGAGGAGAAGACCTGAGTTTTAGTGTCTACATGGGTGCCCTGTTCCTTCACGGACCTCAGTCACCTCATCTATTAAATATAAGCAATGGATGGGATGGAGTCGGAAGTTCTCCCAGATCTGATGTTTTTTAAGTTCTGTGACTCCAACCAAGAGTCCCATGTCAGGGACCTGCACTTGCTGTCCTGTCTGTCACTGCCTGCCTTGTCCTCATCATTTCTTGTCTTGAGAGAAATGTCAATACAGAGCAGCAGCGACTCACATCGACTCTGAAATCCTGGCTCTGTGACTTCCAAGCCATGTGATCTTGGGAGGTCACTGAACTTCTCGGTCCACTGCTCTTTCCTGTCTGTCTCCCGCCTGTCTCCACTCCTGGAAAAAGACCTGATGTACTGCTGTTTAATTGCCTGCTGCCATGGGAGGGAAAAGGAAATTGCTTTGCAGACTTTTCCCCAAGTCATGGCGCGTTATTATTTTAGAAATAATAGCACATATACAGGATTGAGCAAAAGTAGGTTTGTGGCTGTGAGTACGCAGTTTATTCTTATGTTATTTATTATTTATTAACTAGTGGCCCAGTGCATGGATTTATGCACATCAATTAGGAGATTAGGAAAGGAAATTTATGAGAAGAAATATTTTAATATCGCTATTTGCCTTTTCTTTATAACAGAATTGTCAGAGATGAAAGAAAATTAGTAAAATAAGTTGATTAATAAACAATAGCATGATATAACAAAGGCATGATATAAAAACAAAAACATTATATAAAAACATTGATAAAACAATTGACAGATAAATTGATAAAACTTATTCTAATATTTCCCTGTATACCACATTAAGAATAAAAACACTTTCAGAGTGCTTGACTAATTTCCCTTATGATGAAGTATTTACAACTTTAATGTCACACACTCTTCAAACTTGAGAGAAAGCAACCTACAACTGACCATGTTCAGAAAATGGGTTCAGGTAGGAATATTCCTACTCTGTCTAGAAGTTTGTCCTTGTGATTTATTAACAGTCATCGCAAATGCTGGCATCACATGAAGCTGTCTACAAATTAATTTAAATGCGAGGCCAGTGTCAGACAGGGACAAATCAATTCTTGAAATCAGAACCTCTCCTTCCCAGATCCTGCTAATACTTCAGTTTCAATTATGTTAGGTCGCGATCTTGTGATAATAAATCTAGTACCATTATACAAAGACCCCATTTAATAGTAAGATTTCTCAGTAGCATGATGATCGCACCCACTTTCAATTTTAACTTATGACACAGCATTCCCAAAGGAGTAATACTATTAAATTCAATGGGAAATTTTTCCTTTTCGGCATCATCCACTGAATCAATGGAATCATCACTCAAATGTCAACAAAAATAACCAAATTCACAATCGACAATGACAGATCAAAACACACATGTGCCACTGGCGCGGAGAGCTTTATATGTATGGTTCATGTGCAAGTCAGCATGATTTTAAATTGCCAGTGCTTGTCATATGTACAGGCTGGTTGGTCGGATGGTCACTTAGACTTTTATATATATAGGTTATTGTATTATTTTCCATATGAATAACTGCAAACCTACTATTGTTCCACCTTGGAGAGAGAGAGAGAGAGAGAGAGAGAGAGAGAGAGAGAGAGAGAATGTTCTGCAGAGCAGGTAACAAATAGCCAACGAATCAACTGCCCTAAAGATTCTGCTCGAACTACAGACAAATGGATCCACCAGCTTTGGGTAATCCACTGCCCGGAACTCCCTTCACCTAGGAGTTTGGGCCTGGCTGCCTTGCCACCTTAGGAAGTGACTCATTTGCTCTCTGCCTCATTCTGTGCTGCACACGCCCAGCTGCTGTGGCACTTTCTCTAGACTTAACATTGAACATGAGTGAGGGACAAGGTTGGAAGCTGTTAAGGATTACTGATTTGGCCTGACTTTCTCATGTTACAGCTCCCTTCTAATTAAAGGGGGACATAAACCAAGAGGAAAGGAAAGAGCTGTGTCATCAGTTCATCCAGATGTCACTTGCCGTTTCCTTGTTAATGCTTACGTTTATTGCACCGAAAACTCCCAAGATGTATTTTGACAGTATTTACCCCGCTTTGTAATTAGAGGGAGCGAGACCCACATCTCTTGACAGGAGCATGTTCTGTACACACCTGTCGCCATATTGAAAGCTTCCCTTGGGAAACTTATAACTTTGACTGTATTATGCTGCTAAGTTTATTTTAGATGAAAAAAATATATATTTTAGCTCTTTGGCCATCGTGTCTGAAAACAGGCTGTAAGCATATACAGTGGTACCTCGAGATACGAGTGCTAACATACGAGATTTTTTGAGATACGAGCCATTGAGTGAGTGATTTTTGCTTTGAAATACGAGCAACAGTTGAGATAGGAGTCATCGCGCGAATCGGCCGGCTGCACACGACACACCAGTTTACCGCGACTTGAGCATCTCATAGGTACCACTCATAGTTTCCCACGAACTATGAGATACAGTGGTATCTCGAGGTACCACTGTATTTCAAGAGGAGAATCATCTCGGACTATCTGCCTGGGTCTTGCAACCAACGACAAGTGTCCTTGTAGGAGACACAGGAAGAAGAGGAGGCGGCCATGTGACGGTGGAAGCAGAGACTAGAGTGACGCAGACACAGTCCAGAAATGTCTGGCGACTCCACAGACAAGACGAGTCAAGGAGAGACACTTTCCTAGAGCCTTCGAGCAACCATGGCCCTGCCAACACCTCGGTTTCAGACTTCAGAACTGAAGAATGAGGAGACACTACATTTCTATTGCTTTACGTGCCCCACTTGGTGGTCATTTGTCGCAGCAAATGACCGCACCAGCTGTGTGATCTCGGGCACATTGCTTCCCCTCCAGGAACCACATCTAACAGATGAGGACAGTACACCCACCTGTAGGACTGTAGTGAGGATTAAGCCTCATGGAATATACATAACTCAGTGCATAGTAGGTGTTCATGAACCAGTAGTTGTGGTTATCCCATTGTCAATTTCCCAGCATGGAAGGGAAGCACCAATCAGAGACCCAAGAAGGCTTCTAAGTCTTCCTTTTTAAGAATTTTCTACCTGCCGAAACTGGTTCGGCTCAGTGGATAGAGCGTCGGCCTGCGGACTGAGAGGTCCCAGGTTCGATTCCGGTCAAGGGCATGTATCCTGGTTGCGGGCACATTCCCTGTAGGGGGCATGCAGGAAGCGGCTGATCAATGTTTCTCTCTCATTGATGTTTCTAACTCTGTCCCTCTCCCTTCCTCTCTGTAAAAAATCAATAAAATATTTAAAAAAAGAAAGAATTTGCTAGCAAAGACCGGCCTACTTTTAATGCAGGGTTTGCACTCAGGGTTTCCTTTCCATGGCCTCACTCTCGGCTGATACACACGATAAATGCTGAGCTGGGTAAATATTAAACTAAAGAAAGTGGTGGCGGAAGCAGGTGTAATTAAGCGGCTGTTACAGTCTATTGACCTCCTTCAGAGGAGCACAACAATGGTCTTTCTATGAAAGGAACGCACGTCGGAGCACAGGCTGCAAAACCTTCCGAGTCTAATTCGATGAGCCAGGCGAGTTTCACCTCTCAGTACACCCCAGCCGACTTAGGACCAGTGGACTCCGTTTCAGGGGGGAATCCGAGTTTTCGCTTCTCCCTGCTTTCCTGCCCTCTCAAGGCAATTGTTCATCATTTTATTGGTATTATATCCCCCTCCCCCAATTAATTATTACAATCTATTTTCACTTCACTCGTTTCCATCACTACCGTCTTAGTTCAGACTCCCGACACTATCCCCTGGATGGCAGCTGTAGCGACCTCGCTGACCTCATCCTTGTCATCTGTCCACCAGTGAGCCCCTGGAGGCACTGGCATGAGGCAGCTGGCATCAACACACCTTTGAAAACTTAAATCCCTCTAGGTCAGCGGTTCTCAACCTGTGGGTTGCAACCCCTTTGGGGGTTGAATGACCCTTTCACAACCTGGACAAGTGCCCTTGATAGGAATTGAACTCAGGACCCTTCTGTCTGCAGGCCGATGCTCTATCCACTGGGCCAAACTAGCTTAGGCTTACCTCACTTCATTTTAAATAGCTTTATTCAGATAGAATTCATATATCATGCAATCCACCCCTCTGAAATATGCAATAGGATGCTCTTCAGTGTATTCACAGAGTTAGTTGTGCAATGATTTTAATCACTCCCAACTCACTTTCTAAAATGCTCATCTACATGTTCCCTGCGGGCATTCTGCTGACCAACAGTAGTAGCAAGGGACTTCCCTTGTGGGGACTCTGCTTGACCAGAGCGCTCCCCACCCCCACCTCCCCACCTCCTGCCCCAGTCTGAGGTGGGAACGAGGCAGAGGCAGCTGGGCTTCTCTTCATGCACTGGGCCTAGGGTTTGGGCAGATGGGGAGGAGTCGGAAAGGGTCAAGTCCTAAGGAGCAACCCTATAGGGCAGTGGTTCTCAACCTGTGGGTCTCGACCCCTTTGGGGGTCGAACGACCCTTTCACAGGGGTCGCCTAAGACCATCGGAAAATGCAGATATTTACATCACGATGCATAACAGTAGCAAAATTTCATGGTTGGGGGTGGCCACCCCATGAGGAACTGTATGCAAGGGTCGTGGCCTTAGGAAGGTTGAGAACCACTGCTCTAGAGCTTCGTGGTTTGCGAAGAAACCGGGGGTCAGAGGGAAGAGCCCAGAGCCAAGTTCGGGCTGGAGGCCTCCCGTGCCCAGATCATGCTGAGAAAATCTTGAGAAGCATCAGAGGTTGGGACCAAAAGTGAGAGCAGAGCTTTCTGGGGGACCATCAATTGCAGGAAGATGCCCATAGCAACGGGGATGAGAGGACTCCTGCAGGACAGCCCAGCCCGCAGGCTCAGTCCCACACTGCCCAGCCACCTCTGGAGTCAGGGGTCCATCCGGGTCTCCTGGCTGTGCTTCCTCACTCCCCTCATCCTGCAGCAAGGAGACTGGTAGGTGGCAATGCCACCTTCCCCAGGAGACCCAGACCCCGGTCTCAGCTGCCTCCCTCATCATCCCTGTGCACTCCCCTGAAGGTCTAGCAAGATCCATTTACTAAATATTTGGTAACAGCTCCATTCAGCCCCCCCAAAAATGCACAAGGCCGAAGCAGTGCGCTCATCCTTCCGCTGTGAGAGACACCGGCATCCTTTGGACAGAGGAGGGTGTGTGGTGAGGGATCAGGGCCCCTCCCCGGGAGGAGACAGCGGGAGAGACAGTGATAAGCATCGCGTAAGTACAAGAGTTGGCACACGGAGCTTTCACTTCTGTTCTTCTGACACCAGACAGTCTGTTACCATGGAAATCGTTCTGTCGCTTGCCGAGCGCAGCCTGCCTTTCAGAGGCGCAAAACAGCCAAGCAGTCTGCATTTGGGACTCGAACTTGGCTGAGAATCGTCTGCCCTACATAGAGCATTCCCCTCGCGTATCCAACTTTGAATCTTCTGACCTCACAATCAAGGATGCTGTCGCATGAAGGTATGACAATCTAGCTTCTCCTTCCTGGCAAAAGCACCTCCCTCAGTCTCATGTCCTCTTAACCATCCAAAGGTCTCATGGGGCTTCAGTGAACTCAGCACCAACCAATGGGCTGTCTAGCTCATCTCTGTGTCGGGGAGGGGGTTGGGGAGAGGGTGCTCCTGAGATGCCTCAGCCACTTGGAAACTAGGAAGGCATCTGGCCGTTTCCCCAAAATATTGGTTGAACTGGCACCAAGCAGAACTGCCAGGTCGCAGGCAACGCTCAAGGTGTCAGAGGAAACACAGGGATAAGCTCAGCTCAGCGCTTGCTTCAAAGTGTGCACACACCAGCGAGAGAGACAAACGCCGTAAACTCTGCTGCAAACTGCCGCAAGTGCTGTCTGGACGCTTTCCGATTGAGTCTCCTGAGCTCCCCGAGGGAGTAATACTGCGCCGAGGACCACTTCCCCAGAGAGTCTAGGACAGTGATTCTCAACCTTCCTAATGGCGCGACCCTTTAATACAGTTCATGTGGTGGTGACCCCCAACCATAAAATTATTGCTACTTCATAACTGTAATTTAGCTACTATTATGAATCGTAATATAAATATCTGTTTTCCAATGGTCTTAGGTGACCCCTGTGAAAGTGTCGTTTGACCCCCAAAGGGGTCGCGACCCATAGGTTGAGAACCACTGGTCTAGGAAAGTCAAGCCAATGCCATCAATTCCAGATCCCTTGCTCACAACACACCGTACATCCTCAGAGATGGTGGTGCCTGGTAGACCAGGATCAAAGTCCTAGATGGCAACCAGGTAGCTTCAGGATGTAGATGAGGAGGAGTCGCGTGTTTTAGGAGACATCAGAATGACTTCACAGAGGCGGCGGTAGGTAATGAACTAAAGGTTGAAAATGGGAAGAGGAAGGAGATTCCTGAACAGAGGAAAAATGTACAGGTTTCCCCAAGTCTGGCTTCTCCAATATCGAGGGAGGAAGAGGTTTGTCCTAAAGCCAGTGGTTCTCAACCTTCCTAAGGCCTCGACCCTTTAACACAGTTCCTCATGTGGTGGTGACCCCCACCCATAAAATTATTTTCGCTGCTACTTCATAATTGTGATTTTGCTATTGTTAATGAATTATAATGTAAATATCTGATATGCAGGATGTCTTAGGAGACCCCTGTGGAAAGGTCATTCGACCCCCCAAAGGGGTTGCGACCCACAGGTTGAAAACCGCTGTCCTAAAGACTTTCCACACCCATGCTTTCTATTCACATTGGGATGATTAAGTGAGCTAATCCAATCAAGCACTTAGCACTCTACCCGGGGTAGAATAAGTGTCAAATACAGTACCTACAGGACGGATCTTCAATTCTGACCAGTGAGAAAATTGACGATCATCGATTTTTCTTCCCATACTTGTCAATATGTATTTCTTAAGAAAAAGCTATGCTTAGCAAAGAAATAAGTGGTTATAGATCTGCTTGGTCCTAGATTTTATGTAGTTGGTGGTTTACTTGTTGGCTAGGGAACGGAGGTCATAAGGTCAAGATAGCGAGCCAGTTCATATGATTACACATTATCAATGACATGTGTCTGCCACCACCAACCACACACTCAGATGCAAGGGCCATCACAAAAACCCTGCATATCACTACCTTTAACTCATGTCAACAACATGTATTATTGTTCAACATCTATATTATTGGCTTAGCACAGAGCTGCTCATCCTCACCGAATCCTTAAAACCTGACATATCTCCATGATGAATATTCTCTTCTGGAGGGAGGGCTCTGTGCCTTATAAATAAGATGCAAGTGTCACATCAATCCTCAGGTACCCATCGCTTCCCTTTGGGGGTACAATGAGAAGAGAAGAGCAATGGCGCTTCCGGCCAGAAACACACACACACACACACACACACACACGCACGCACACACACTTACTATCAACCAAGCACAGTGGGCATCATCACAGCCTCGGGACAAAGAGTCAGGAGCAACATAGATGCTGGTGCTTGATGAGGTCACTTGCCTCCCCTCCCCCAACCAGGACCCCTCTGTCCTCAAGGGTGTGGGGAACATCGTCTCAGTGGTTCCCGTCTGTGGAGAGGTTGCACTTCAGAGAGCATAAAATTTTCTATAGTTTAGAGCAGCGGTTCTCAACCTATGGGTCTCGACCCCTTTGGGGGTCGAACGACACTTTCACAGGGGTCGCCTAAGACCATCGGAAAACACAGGTATTTACATTATAATACATAACAATAGCAAAATTAGGGTTATGAAGTATGGTTGGGGGTCACCACAACATGAGGAGCTGTATTAAAGGGTCGCGGCATTAGGAAGGTTGAGGACCACTGGTTTAGAAAGAGTTCCCAGAAGCTCACTGTACGATTTCCTGGGTTGATCTCCTGGGGGTATAACACAGGATCTCCGTGATTTGGTTTGCTCTTGGGGACAGCAGATAAGAACCATCAATTTCTCAGAAAAGTCCTGACAACATCACCCAGTGAACAGCTGACGAGGCAAGAGCAGGAATGTCCATTAGACACTGCAATACTCAGGAATGTGTAGCGAGAAACCTGTCCTGCCTCAGTATCCCTTGAGGGAGTCACTGTGACAGAAGATTTGGCCTTCAGGGTGGAGACACGGACTCTTTGCAAAAGACCTGACTCATGTGCAGAAACAAACGGCACGTGCAATGGTTAAGCCCTCGGGCTCTGCGATGAGATCACCTGGATTCAAATGCTGTGACGTAATTGCTGTGTGACTTTGGGCAAGTCACTGACCCTCTCTGTGCTTCATTTGCTTCTCTAGAGAAAGCCTATTACAAGAATCAAATGAGTAAGTCCAATAAAGCATTTATCACTTAGTGATATTAACCACCAAAGATGTTGCTTCTTATTATTGAAGGTCTGCTTAGGAACTCCGGGGATTGGATAATATATTCTAAGGCATTTCCATTAGAGAAAAAAGATGCATTTAAATGTTTGTATTTGTTTTGTTTTACATAAAGGAGTAAGCACCACTTATGTGGCAAATTAATTGTTTGGCTAAATAAACAAACAATAATTAGCGCATGCTTAATGTGCGCCAGACACTGTTCTCAGCCTGGGCGTACAGCAGAGGAAAGAAACAAAAACAAGAAGAATCGCATCTCTGCTCTCACGGAGCTTACCAATTTTGGGGGGGAACCTGCAATACCCCCGATAAATAAAGACATTGGATGGCATGTTAGCGGGTATTAAGGGCAAGAGAGAAGAGGCAACATAGGGAACGGGAAGACGGTATATCTCTTGCATGTAACCCTTCCATCAGTCAACTCAACCAAGCACCCCTGGAGTCAGGGCCCCCCTGGCCTTTTAAACAGAAATGCAGGTCCTAGCCACAGGAAACAAGAGGGATTGTGGGAAATGTACACAGCTCCCGTTTGTCAGACGGGACCAAGAGTGGCTGAACCGTCTGAGGTTGTACCGAGAAAGGTCAAGCTGCAGCCAGCCAGCCTTGGCCGGTCCCCACGCACCTCCCTGGAAATACAGAGGCACCTGAAGCTACAGAAACTCTATTCCTGAGAACAGCAAGGGTTTCATCTGTGTTCAGTCAGCCCTCAGTGGTCCGATCCCAATGCGTTTACAGTGGTACCTCGAGATACGAGTTTAATTCGTTCTGTAACCTTGAGGCGTGGGAAACTATGAGATGCTTGAGTCGCAGTAAACTGGTGGGTCATGTGCAGCCGGCCGATCCTCGCGATTACTCCTATCTCAAATGTTGCTCGTATTTCAAAGCAAAAATCACTCGCTCGACGGCTCGTATCTCAAAAATCTCGTATGTTAGGGCACTCGTATCTCGAGGTACCACTGTATTCTCCTGCAAGCCCTAATAACTAGTATTTGTTGTTCCAATCAACCTGTGAACTGATGAACCGTCCACAAACTCTACCCCCAACCTAGGATGGGAGCCGAAAGTCGTGGTTTGAAGGGATGGAGTGGGGATGTCGGCAGCCACAGCTTTAATCGTGGGAAAAAGAGAGAGAGAATAGCCATGAGGTAGTCAAGATTAACCTCTGAAGAACTCAGGTCGGTCATTTGTTCAGAGAATGTTAGCTGGGCATCCACTGTGTGTCTGTATTTTGCACGGACACGGGGTGTGCAGCAGGGAGAGGGTGGAGATGCTTCCTCTCTGTCCAGAGCCTCCAGACCAAGGGAAGGTGGCACCCAGGCCGTCACCATAGTGACCATCTGAACAGGTTGAACAGGTTCGAAAGCCCTCCCTCGACCCCCAAATGGCCCTGTAGAAATACGCGTTGTCATCTCCGTTTTGAATGAGGAACCAGATTCAAAGACCAAGCAAGGAAAGCCTGAAAGTAAGGAGACCGGGTGAGGAGGCATCATCACAATCAACAATGGACAGCTGACGCTATTTCCATACGTAAAGCATTGACACAGACTCCTCCGAGCTGTGGATTGGACACTTCCAAAACCAGGCAGAACCAGCAATTCCGTCCACCCATCACTTCAGCATGAAAACAGACAGACCCTAGGCAGGTGGGTGCCAGGGTGTGTGTGTGTGTGTGTGTGTGTGTGTGAAAGGCGGCACACCCACACAACTTCCCTGAGGGCGAACATCTCTCGGGCACCACTGGCGAAGGGAGAGCAGGACCCCAATTCCCAGTCATCAGTCTTGGCACTGCTCCCCAGGGGACACTGGTGTGAGTTTCAGCCCCGCTGGGGAAAGACAAGCAGGAGAGGGAGGTGGAGGACACGAAGGGGAGGGCAGTAAGTGCTCCCCTGTATGCCACACTTGGGAGAGCACCCTCACATCACTTCGGACAGTGCTCGGGGGGCAGTTCTGCCAGCAAGACAGGCAGGCACCTGCGCCCACAGAGAGACAGAGGGAAGCAGGAGAGATGACGTGGCGGATTTGCTTGCCCGCAGCTGGTCCCATGTAAACAGCGGTGCCCCCGGAGGTAGGGCGTTTCCGTTACTCACCTGTCGGGATGCACGCAGGCCATTCTCGCGGTGTTCCCAGCTGCTCCTGGAGGAGAGGAAGCCCCTGGTTCTGGAAACACTTGAGTCCAGAGAAGGAGAGACGCAGGCTGGTCACCCCCAAAGTGCCAAGAACCTTCCCTAGGGAGCCTGACTCTCCCAGACGCCCGGAAACCACGGAAACACAGCAGTCGATGCGTTTCGCTGAGATTCGAACACAGCTGATTTCCATTCACTGACAGGGAATCAGCCTCTTGCAAAGCAGAGAACAGTCCTCCCTCCTCACCTACAAACGCCTGCTCCCGCCGAGGTGGCACATCCAGAAAACGGTCCTCCCTGGGAGACCGGAGCCCTCAGTGACCCTTTCATGCTCATGTTAGACAGACATTTTCAATGACATTTAAATAGCATTTGCTGATTGCAAACAAAACATAGAGAATAGCATTCATCTCAAACAAAAATTAACAGATCCCATCATTCATTTTTTTTAAATATACACAGCAAAATAAAGTCAGACTACCGGTTCCCACAAATGGTTATATTGTCATCACCCCTTCCCCTTCCACTATTTTAAAGACACCTGGTCTCCAAATCGAAAGATACGGGATAAGTCATCCATTAACGTTTTTTTTTTGGTGTTTGTATATTTCTATTGTTTCTAATTCCCCCTCCCTCAATATTCTTAATGATGTCGTAAGATAAAGTTCCCAGAAGTGGGATTGTTGGTCAAAGCACACTTTGAGATTGGCATTGCCAACCGCTCTCCTACGGAGATGTTGTACCAACAGACACGTCTAGCAACACCGCTGCGAATATCGATCCTACCTGACCTTCACCAGGGAGGGCAGCGGGACGGGCCGCAGAGAGGTGCTCCTCAAAGTGGTCTCCAGCCCGCCAGCGGCAGCTGCTTTATGTAGAGGCACGGATTTGCACGCCCCACCCATCACGGCCACTCAATCAGCATCTCTGATGGGTGCGACGCAGGCGTCTTGGGGGGGGGGGGCGTTCAGAAGCTCTCCAGGTGATTCTTGTGGCCATTAGAGTCTGAGGACCATCCATTCGGAGCACGTGAGACAGAGCTGTGAGGGGTGTGGCCACTCCACACGCATGCCCGCCACCACGCCAACTGATGTTCTTTCTCCACCAACTGTCCCGAGCTGGGCTGGTGGTTCATGCTTCCGCAGAGGCTCCGAGGGTTCCGAGCTCAGCTTTGCAGGTGGTTTGGCAAGAAAGGGAACGCTCCAGAGCTGGGTGGGGGAGGTATTCAGAGAAGCAGAAGGGAGAACAGATGGGGGTTCTCTGCAGGGGGGTGAGAGAGTGGCAGAGGGGTGTCCGTCAGAGGAGCGACATGCAGAGCTTGGTCCTTTCCCTGGCAGCCTGGCTTGCAGGTCGGCCGCACGTCACATGTAACTCTGTGACCTTGAACAGCCAGGTAACCCCCTCGACCCTCAGTTTCCTCTTGCGTCCATCAGGAACAGCGGTTCTCAACCTTTTTTAATGCTGTGACCTTTTAATACAGTTCCTCATGTTGTGGTGACCCCCAATCATAAAATTATTTTCATTGCTACTTCATAACTGTCATTTTGCTACTGTTAATGAATCATAATGTAAATATCTGTGTTTTCCGATGGTCTGAGGCTCTACAGCAGCGGTTCTCAACTTGTGGGTCGCGACCCACAGGTTGAAAACTGCTAGCAAGGTCACCTAAGACCATCGGAAAACATATTTACATGATGATTCATTCACAGTAGCAAAATGACAGTGATGAAGTAGCAAAGAAAATAATTTTAAGATTGGGGGTCACCACAACATGAGGAACTGCATTAAAAGGTCACAGCATTAAAAAAGGTTGAGAACCACTGATCAGGAAGAAGACACCCCAGTTTGCAGGCTGCTGCCAGGCTCACACCTGGCGAGCGCTGGGAAATGCTTCTGGGACCGTAAAGGCCTGTCCACAGGAGGGGGTGCCCTTCTCATCAGAGACCTGGGCTCAGGGGAAGGTCACCGGCCTGTGCGGTTCCTCTGTCCCGTTCTGACCATGACATTCACTTCTGCCCCTGACCCTTCAAAAGCCCCACTTATCAACCCTCAGAGCGCAAAGCAATCTGCTGTGGGCCTTCTTTGAAGGGCTATCGCTTGCACTTCCCCGTTGGAATATTATCTTCCTTCTCTCCAGACGCAGACACGCCTGGCCCACCAGCTCTCCAGGCGGCATGGAAAAGGGCTGGACGGAGTACCCTCCTTGCAGAGAAGGAAGGAAGGAGATTAAAAAACAAAACAATGCAAAACTCTGTTGGGAAAAGCAGCATGATGATTGGAAGTTAAAGACAGGCGCTCAGCCCTAGATGGTTTGGCCTCATGAATAGAGCATCCGCCTGTGGGACTAACAGTTCGATTCCTGTTAAAGGCACAGGCCTGGGTTGCAGGCTCAATCCCCAGTAGGGGGCGTGCAGGAGGCAGCTGATCAATGATTCTCTCTTATCATTGATGTTTCTCTCTCTCTCTTTCTCTCTCCCTCTCTGAACTCAATAAAAATGTACGTGTTTTTTGTTTTTAAAGACAGTAGCTCAGTGCCTGATCCTGTTGCCAGGATGACCAGGGTGTCTTTGGGCAGCACATGAGTAACATGATCTCTTCTATTTTTTTAAATATATTTTATTGATTTTTACAGAGAGGAAGGGAGAGGGATAGAAAGTCAGAAACATCGATGAGGGAGAGACATCGATCAGCTGCTTCCTGCATGACCCCACTGGGGATGTGCCCACAACCAAGGTACATGCCCCTGACCGGAATCGAACCTGGGACCTTTCAGTCCGCAGGCTGAAGCTCTATCCACTGAGCCAAACTGGTTTCGACAAAGCAGAACTCTTGATTCCCCCTTGAAAGCCTACTCTGCCTTGGATTTTCCCATCTCAGGAAGTAGCTCCGGTTTCGCACACCAGAAATCTGAAATCTACTTGCTTCCTTCCTGTCCGTCACCTTCTAGGTCTCACTGGTCACGGTGTCTTCCTGACCTTCAGTTGCTTACCATCCCGAAGTGCCAGCTGTTTCCTCTAAAAAAATAAAATTGGAGATAATAACGTCTCTTAACCCCAGGCTGTTTGAGAATTAATGTAGACAATATTCTCCTAGTCCTGGACTGTGTGCTTCTAGAAGCACCAACAGGCGCTGTAGAGAGTGAGAAGGGACCCCTGTGAGACCCCCGGCACAAATATTCCCGGGGCCCCCGTGGCAGCCCAGGCACGGCATGAAGGACGCGGGAAGGAAAAGGACAGGAGGGTCCCTGGTCTCGTGACGTTTGTTGTCCTGCAGGTGGACAGGTGGACAAAAACACACAAGAAGACTCATTTCAGAGGTGCTGTCTCCAAAGAGAGACTTAAAAATAAGATACAGTGGTACCTCGAGATACGAGTTTAATTCGTTCCGTAACCTTGAGGCATGGGAAACTAGGAGACGCTCGAGTCGCAGTAAACTGGTGGGTCGTGTGCAGCCGGCCGATCCGCGCGATGACTCCTATCTCAACTGTTGCTCATATTTCAAAGCAAAAATCGCTCGCTTGATGGCTCGTATCTCAAAAATCTCGTATGTTAGGGCACTCGTATCTCAAGGTACCACTGTAATGTGATGGAGAATAGGCATGTGGCTAGCTAGAACTAGGCAGTCAGGGCTGCCCTCTCAAAAGAGGCCACAGTTGAGCGAGGATTTGGGTGACGAGAGAATGGGGGGAACAGACACTCCAGGCTGAGGGGAGAACCAGTGGGAAGGCCCTTTGGGGTACGTGGCGTTGGGAAGTGTGAGGAATACCAGGAAGGTTAGCATGGCCGGCGCATGGATCATGCAAGGAGTGGAGCACAGAGCCAGAGTGTGGCAGAGGCAGGTCACAGGGCTCACAAACCAAAAAGGGAAATTCCAGTTTGTGTTTGTCTGTCTGTCTGTCTGTCTGTCTGCTTGTCAGTGGCAATGAAGACCCGCAAGAGGAATGAGTCTTGTTTGCCTTTTAAAACATCCCGCGGTGCTTTGTGGGAAATGGATCGTAGGACGAGAGTCAAAAGGAGACCGAAAGGAAAGTATCTGCCATGTTCAAGTAAGAGAAGGCGGTGGCTCAGACTGGGGAGAAATTGAGAGAGCTGGAAGCAGCAGACAATTCTGGGTGTGTTTTGAATAAAAATTCAAGAGAACTTGGTAACCAATTGCATGAGGAAGATGGCACAAGGACAAAAATCCAGGATAACTCATTGGGGTGACAAAACTCAAGGGAGAGCATCTGGAAGTCTGGAGAAGCAGAGTATGTGCAGGGTTGGAAGTAAAAAATCCGGATTAGAATCCCAGATTCCACTCAAGGACCAGTTTCTTCAGTGTATCCCACATCAATATGTTCCAGACTTTTTGCTGCATCTCAGGAAAATACAAGTGAAAGAGACAGCTTCCACCCTCAAGATACAGTGGTACCTCGAGATACGAGTTTAATTCCTTCCGTAACCTTGAGGCGTGGAAAACTATGAGACGCTCGAGTCTCGGTAAACTGGTGGGTCGTGTGCAGCCGGCCGATCTGCGCGCGATTACACGTATCTCAACTGTTGCTCGTATTTCAAAGCAAAAATCGCTCGCTCGACGACTTATTATCTCAAAAATCTCGTATGTTAGGGCACTCGTATCTCGAGGTACCACTGTATTCTCCTCACTGCCTTGGAAAGAAGAAACAGGTGAAGAGAAAGGTATATCAGCAAGGACACACTAGGCAAGTACTAGGATGGAGGTGCTGATGGGATGCTATTCTGTATGCCCTTGAACCACGTCCTTGGGCTCCGCTGGCCCTCAGTCCTGCCTGTCACAAGTGGGGATAACGGAATAACAACCACCTGCCTTGGAAGAAGGCGACAGACACATTTCCGAGGAAATGCTGCAGATGAAAGGAAATGAAAAATCAAAGAGCCCCGAATTATCATCCCACGGCAAAAAATAAAATAAAATAAAAAAGGACAAAGCTGGCATGAAGGGCTGCTTTCCAAACGTACCAACGAAACCCAGAGCCACGTTCTGGCTGATAGCACTTCAATGAGCCCGTCTATCTAATCGCGGCGGCAGGAAATGTTACCTCTTCGCAAAAATCACTCTGCTCTGAGGGACGCTGCGTGGGGCTGAGAGAGGAGGGAGAAGTTCCTTCCGCCTGCTGTCGCCGAGCGATAGTTCCTACAAAAACAGGCCCCGGGACGCGGCGGCTCAGCCACACCAGCCCGCCCTTGACCCTCAGCAGATGCTAAACCTTTCCACTTCCCACCAGTGACCTCACCCTGTCCAGCGCGAGAGCCGCTAGCTGGAGACTGACTATGCGCTGGCTTTGAACTTTGACACTGCCCCCTCATCACGGTAGCTGTTTGCCACCCTTACCCTCCGTGTCCCGAATTACAACACGGTCGTGTTAACCATCTCTTGGGGGACTTCGAGGATTTATCAAGACCACGAAAGCGCCGAGACCGGTTTGGCTCAGTGGATAGAGCGTCGGCCTGTGGACTGAAAGGTCCCAGGTTCGATTCCAGTCAGGGGCATGTACCTTGCTTGAGGGCACATCTCCACTGTGGGGAGTGCAGGAGGCGGCTGATCGATGACTCTCTCTCATCGATGTTTCTGACTTTCTATCCCTCTCCCTTCCTCTCTGTAAAAAACCAATAAAATATATTAAAAAAAAAAAAAAAGACCATGAAAGCGCTAGTGTAGACCACGGTCCATAATGAGTGCCCCCAAAATGGAAGCAATCGTGGCTGATGAGTTTGTTCAACCTTCACTCAGGCAGGGAGGCCGCAAATGGGTTGTGTTAATCTGGATAGTCCCCACACATACCTCGCGGAACAGAGGCTCTCGGTGCGTTTGCGAAATGGACAAACAGGGCACAGGAGAGCTGCAGGAAGTCATCCAGGGGCACAGTGAGGGACGGCTGGCTAAAACCGCCTTCCCCTGCCCCCCTCCTGAGCCCCGCTGGGCCCCCGTGTTGGGAAAAATCAATTTTTATGATTCACAATTTCAAAGCACATTTGTTGGAGAAGACGGACGTGGGCACTCATCGGGGGAGGAAAGAGGGGCTCCCGGCACTGTGTAATCACCTGTTTTCTTCCTCCGCTAACGAACAGCGAGGCTCCCGTTGACAAAAGGAGCGTTAAAGCCCGCTTCTGCTTTGGCAGGTTAAAAAAAATAGGTCATTTTGCCCAGACCGGTTTGGCCCAGTGGATGGAGCGTCGGCTTGCGGACTGAAGGGTCCCAGGTTCGATTCCGGTCTGGGGCATGGACCTTGCTTGCGGGCACATCTCCACTGTGGGGTGTGCAGGAGGCGGCTGATGGATGTCTCTCTCTCATCGATGTTTCTGACTTTCTATCTCTCTCCCTTCCTTTCTGTAAAAAAATCAATAAAAATACTATATTAAAAAAAAAAAAAGACACTAGGTTGGTGGTCATTTGTTACAGCAGCCACAGAGAACTCATCCAGGGAGGCAGTCACAGAGGGCCATCATTCGACTGGGACCGATCAATGGTGAATCCTAACTGTCCAACATGCTACCTCCCGTCTAGCCAGAGACTATGACACCGGTCCCCCACGTTTGGGGGTCTCCTGCCAAGCACTGGAGCATAGCACCGTAGCTGACAGGGCCCAGCTCACATACTGCACGACTCTGCCTTCGCAGAAAGTGAGCAACAGGCAGAAGGAACCCCGGGGTCAGAGGTCAGGGTGGGTGGGTTTATCCTGGGGAGAAGGAGCTGTGTTCGGAGGGGAACTGCCGAATGAGTAACTTCTGCAGAGAGACACCCAGGACATACTCCAGGCTCCGGGAGTCATACGTCTTTGTCTCAACTCCTCACCGACGTACAAAGGCAGCTATCGACAATTCATAACGGATGGGCATCGCTCCGGCGCAATAAAACCTTGTTTACAAACAGGTGGCAGGCGGGAATGGGCCTGGAAGCGCTAGTCTGATGCCTCCCGGGATAAAGCATCGAGCCGTGTACTCATGATTTGTGCACTTACCCACGTGTCTTTCCCCGGCCGGTATTTTACGTTTAAAATGCAATAAACTCTAAAAAGAGGGCAGGATCCTGAATTCATTCTGCCTGCATTCCTGGCTCTTTTACTAAATTATTTCCTGACCACCACCTGCTCCACTTCTCTATGCATCCATGTCCTCACCTGTAATCATGCTACTCCCTGCTTCAGGGGACTACTGGAACATCACGGTGAGATAAAGCATGGACCGTATTCCAAGCAGCACCTGGCTGATAGGCACCTTTCATCACTAGTCGCTCTTATTCTTATTATCAATGCCCCCGACAAGTCTGTGGATGCTGGCATCGCTAGCCCCGCCTGGCAGATGAGCCACTGAAACAGTCGTTCTTCTGCCGTGGCTTCCAGTGGCTCTTGATCTCGCTCAGATGACTGAAGTTCACGCATGATCCTCATTCCGGCCTCTCAGCCATATCCCCGGCCACCGGGGGAAGATTGACAGCAACTTGCATTTCCCTCACTACACCACACCCCTGTGCTAATGGCAATGCTGGTCTGCCTTCCTAAAATAGCCCTCCTAGTCACCCCGTAATCCTTTACTCCTTTCTTCAATAGATGCCACCTCCTGGGTGAAGCGTCTGCATCTCAGATGCTATGGAGTAGGGTCCTTAGAACTTAGAACCATGCGTCAGCTATCATGTTTCTCATGCGTGTTTGTCTCTATCGAGGACCAAGCACATACCAGGCACCCAATACATGTCAGCGGAATGGATTTCATATCTGCATTCCCCTCTGACTGTAAGCTCTCATTCATCCTTGGGTCTCCTTTACATTACAGGAATGCCCAGCACATGCCTGGCGCTTAGTAAATATTTCTCGGATGGGTAAATGACTTCATTGTTGGAACCAGCCGCAGACAAGTAGGGCCAGATGACAAGGAGCACAGTCCCAATCTCAGTGAACCCCACATCCATCATAATACCAGTTATTAAGGGATAATAATCTTATCTGTATTTTACACAACAGGGGAAGTGCTATGGATGTTACCGTAATTACTGCTCACGTTTTCCAGGCATAGCAACAGATAATATACATGCCTACCATTTCCCAGAGTCAGTGAGGGATAGATACTCTTTGGAGGCAATTCTGGTCTACATCTGCTGTCCTCAAATGTCTATATCTCCCATAGAGTTCTAGAACATTACATGAACGCTTGAAGCAGTGGTTCTCAACCTTCCTAAGACCCCGACCCTTGCATACAGTTCCTCATGGGGTGGTGACCCCCAACCATGAAGTTTTGCTACTGTTATGCATCGTGATGTGAATATCTGCATTTACCGATGGTGTTAGGCGACCCCTGTGAAAGGGTCCTTTGACCCCAAAGGGGTTGTGACCCACAGGTTGAGAACCACTGGCTTAAAGGGACCTCAGAGACCTGCTGAGGGAAAAATAACTCGTGGTTTTCTTTTTTCCTGATCTTTTTGCTAAACTGTTGCTTCTTCCTGAACTTGGGCAGCCAGAGAAGAAGGAATCTGGGGACAGTTTCACCGCTTGTCAGTAATGACAGTTTATGACACGGAAACCGTTTTCACAACCACTTACAAGCAGAATCAGGATGAACACAATGTCACATCTGAGGCAGAAGAGGAACAAAAGCAGGGATTTCCTTGTTAGGCCACAAATCATTAATGAGGGTTAAAGGGGTTATCGAGAGTACAGTGGTACCTCCAGATACGAGTTTAATTCGTTCCGTAACCTTGAGGCGTGGGAAACTATGAGACGCTCGAGTCTTGGTAAACTGGTGGGTCGTGTGCAGCCGGCTGATCCGCACGATTACTCCTATCTCAAATGTTGCTCGTATTTCAAAGCAAAAATCGCTCGCTCCATGGCTCGTATCTCAAAAATCTCGTATGTTAGGGCACTCGTATCTCGAGGTACCACTGTGTGAGTGTGTGTGTGTGTGTGTGTGTGTGTGTGTGTGGTGCTTCTGCTAACACCTTCAGGGCATGCTCAACCAGACCCTTTCCTTAAGGGTGAGACCATTACCAGAAAAAGTACATTGTCTACCCCAGGTGCAGGGTTACAAGTGCTACACAAACTGAATCCTTCTCTGAGGCTGGAACTCCCACAGTGAGGTGGTCCCTCCAAAGTTCTGCAAAGTCCCTAGGACTTATGACCCCAAAACATCTCCCATAGTGTTCACAGAAAAACCAAGGACATGGCTATATCAACATCCCCAGCTTCTAATATTTCATCTCCATATTAGCAAAGGGTACCAGAAACAGCTTCTCACTATTATGTTCCCATAACGTATTTTGGGTGTTATGCATGCAGTGTGGTAAAGATAATGAGAAAAAAAAAAAAAACTCCACCTTTTGAAACCCTCTTAATCCCCAAGTGATATTTTGCCTTAAAATTCTTGTCAATGATTTATGCAAGTTTAAACCTCTCAGGAATTTCATGAATAAATAAGATAGAAAGGCAACGTAATTCAGAAATTCATTCAAAAACATTTACCGACCACTTACTGTATGTCAATGTTAAAGGTACAAAGATTGAATTCTAAAAGCTTAGAAAAAAAATCTATTATCAAAAAGACTGCTGTTCCTTTATATCAATGAATCATGATCTTAGAAAAGTAGCTGTGACAGGAATGCTATCTGGTTTACCCGGATACACTTAGCATAAAAGCCTGGTGCATGGTAGATGCTCAGTACAGACTGAGCGACTAAGGAAATGAATGTACAGATGAATGACTGTAGACGGCATTGAATGCACTACAGTGGTACCTCGAGATACGAGTTTAATTCGTTCCATAATCTTGAGGCGTGGGAAACTATGAGACGCTTGAGTTGCTGTAAACTGGTGGGTCGTGTGCAGCCGGCCGATCCTCGCGATGACTCCTATCTCAAATGTTGCTCGTGTTTCAAAGCAAAAATGATTCGCTCGAGGGCTCGTATCTCAAAAATCTTGTATGTTAGAGCACTGGTATCTCAAGGTACCACTGTATTTGACTCATCAAGATAGGGCTCCACAAAAGACTGGGGATTGAGAGGGACCTTGCCAATGAGCACCTCTACCGGACACTTTCTAGATGTGTGGGGAAGATAAGTGGGAGCCTTCTGAAGTAACGTGGCACGAGGAGAAAGTGTTTCTAGAACAATGATTGGACCTGTCTGAGCTAAGTGCAGAGTGTGAGTTACGGCACCATTCACACTGGACCATTCCATGGAGGAAAGACTTAGAGGAACATTAAACGCCACATGATAGAGCCAGGACTTTTTTTCCTAAAAATAAAAGAAAACCACAGAAAGCAAGTTTAGCCTCAGGAGTGTTAGATAAGGGCTATATTTTTTTTTTACCAAAGGAAGATGTCTCAGTATGGATCGCAAAGGGAAACATGTCCATTGGTTAGAAATGGAATGAGAAAATGAGAAGACCCTTCTCCGATAATAATTCCTTGGGATTCTAGGCACTGCCCATGCGTCAGGGTTCTGCAGAGGCAAGGACTTCAGTTAGACAGGGCCTAAGAGCAGCAGCTACGACATGAGACCGACCAAAATTTATGTCTGCTGCTTAACAGCCGTGAGATCTGGGGCAAGTTACTTACCCTTGCCAAACCTCAATTTCCTCCATTGCAAAATAGGGGGTAATAATACTACTTACCTCATGAGGTCGGTGGTAAGAATTAAATTAGATAATGAGTGTCTGTTTACAAAGTACCTGAACCACACGTAATGGTCAAAACCTACTATCTTTGAACATTGGGCCTGAAATTGCCATGAACATTTCATCCCTTCGGTAGGTTCTTGTGAAGAAGATAATGAATTTAATGAGTCAGCTTTGAAGATGCTCATTCCTCAGTCCTTGTGAGATTCTGGAACAAGTTTTGAGGGAATTATGGAAAGCGGAGTTAATATTTTGTTTCTCTCATTAGTATTTTTGTTTCACTTGAGTACCCATAATTGCATCCTGCAGGATTTAATTTTTTATGACATCAAAGACCTGTTTATGCCCAGCCTGCTTCTTGCTATCCTAACTCAATTTCCACTTTCTGGGGGGAATATCAGAGAAAGGGCAATGCCAACTCTTATCTTAATGCCCACCTGTAGGACGTGTCTACACTGCCAACCGATGAGTGTGTAGGAGCTGGAAGGTGGGTTTTCTCATTCCTGGGATGGAGCTCACTCACACCATAAAATGCCTTCTCCTCTGTCCACTACAGTGTGCCAAGCAGTCCTACTAAGCTGAGAGCAGGCAGGAAGTGTCCACCGGCATGTAGCAAATCGTCACTTTCTGAATGTGTCAGCTACACATCCTAATGGCTTTCTTCAACTTTTGCCTTAAATATGGGAAATCTTATATAGCAAACCACACGCAAATATGTGAAGCGATGCTTTTTAGCTCACAGTGTTTTTTCCCTGTGCCTTCCAATCAACCCACCGGAATCGGTGCGCAAACAGCATAAAAAGGCTTTTATATTTTATTGTCAGAAATCTCAACGCAGTGTACAGCATCCTTTGGGGACCTCGTCCTGACATCAGTACTCCCCCCTTTAACACTGAAGCTGAGGCCCACGTTAGGGCCCGTGCCTGGATGTAGGTCAGAGACTCCTATTTCTTGGTCCCTATTAGCGGACGTCATCAAACACTGGGCCCACATAAAACTCAATGAGTTTTGCAAGGCCGACATGGCTCAGTGGTTGAGCATCAACCTACGAACCAGGAGGTCATGGATGGATTCCTGGTTAGGGCACACACTCGAGTTTTAGGTTCGATCCCCGGTGTGGGGTGTGCAGGAGGCAGCTGATCAAGGACTCTCTCTCACCATTGATGTTTCTATCTCTCTCTCTCCCTCTTCCTTCCTCTCTCTGAAATCAATGAAACAAGACATTTTTTAAAGGAAACAGAGAAGGAAGCAGAAGGAGGAAAATCCGAAGAGTGTGCTATCATAAAAACCAACAGAGAGAATTTCCCAAAGAAAAAGGTGATCAACTTGCCTTCACTCAAGAATCATTTGTTCATCAGCCACTTGAAGCAGGAACTAGGATGGGACTAGCTAGGAGCCTGGAGTGGGAACGTTAAGGAGGCTCTTACTTTTAGAATCATTCAAGATCATGGTCAACATGGGAAAGGAAGTGCCTCCTTAAATTTTGTCTCCTTGGTGCCTCCTTGGCCTCACCCTGGTCCTAGCCCTATTGAGCTCAGCACCTTTAGATGCTTCAGGGACAATAATCAATGGGACACAATTCCCGCCCTCAGGAAGTTCAAGGTCTAACATGCAGACAAATCCACAGCTAGCGGTTATAATGCAAAAGGGGAGCTCGGACAGGCTTACGCAGAGAGAACATGGGGGTACAGGTCAGGGAGCATTTCAGTCAGAGCGTGGCTGAACCAAGATTAAGAGACAATCAGGAACTCACAGGAGAGGGAGGAACAGCCTTCTGGGCAAAGGAACCGAAGACCAGGGGGCTTGAAAGTCCACAAAGCGTTTTGAAATGGTGATGTGTGGCAGCGGGAAGTGGAAAAAAGATCGGCAGTAAATGAGGAGAGGGATACAGGCTCCCTTCCCTTGTCCTTTGAGACTGACCCCCGTCTTTATTTGTACAGGTGTGTTAATATCTGGGGCAGTTTTCCTGGGACACGAGATGCTGCCTGAATTAATTGGGAGACCCCTCCATCTGTCGGGCCTGCCTGTCCGAGACTCGGAGAGAACCGGGGGGGGGGAGGAGACCCCCCCCCCGAGCGCCCGCCGCTCAGTCAGATGTATTTTTAGCCCCGACAGAAAATAACAGCAGCGTTCCTTTAATAAAAATATCAGGCCCTGGGAATGATCTCGTGCCAGCGCTGGAGCAATCAGGGACAGAAGACGTTTCCAATTGAATTACTACTGTGGTCATAGTTCTAAAAAGAGCGAGGGAGGAGAAAATGCTAGGCTGGTCAGTTTCTGGGGAGAGTTCCGTCTTGGTTCGCTCTAATTTTAACGTTCAAAGACACACGAGCCAACTCTGCCCCGGGAAGCTATTTCCGGGGGGACCGGCCAGTGCCCGCAACTCGCAGTCAACACGGGGAGACTGTGTGGCCAGAGTCTTCTTTCTTTTTCCTTTTTTTCCCCCCTCCCTGCCCCTCCTCCCAGTGAGGGCCTCTGAGAGGTCTTCTCACAGGCTCCTGAGACACAGTGTGAATCATCGCCAGGCCAGTAAATTTAGATGCTGACCACACCGAGGGTGTGGGCTCAGACACTGGGCTCAGGGAGAGGTGCCGCTGGTGTAGCATCAAGAGAGAGTCTCGGGGCATCATGGTTCCAGAGAACTTTTTGCTTCCAGAAAAAGTCGCCCATTCTTTAGAGCAGCGGTTCTCAACCTTCCTAAGGCCACAACCCTTTAATGCAGTTCTTTATGTGGTGGTGATCCCCAACCATGAAATTATTTTTGTCGCTACTTCATCACTGTAATTTGCTACTGTTGTGAATCTTAATGGAAATATCTGTGTTTTCTGATGGTCTTAGGAGACCCTGCTAGCTGTTTGAGACCCACAGGTTGAGAATGGCTGCTTTAGAGTGTTATAAACGTCCTCCCAATCTGGTCACCATCGACCCGCCCCCCTCCCTCCGCCCCCAACAATGTCCCCTTCCATTGGTCCCACACACCCTCATCATATGCGCTAGTCAAAAATCACTATTGTCAGCCGTGACCTGCTGTAGACTTTCCTTTGAGCCAGCCATTGGCTGTGCAATGGCACATTTTGTGCTATTTCATCCTTAGACGGACACGGAAGAGCAGAAACTGTGAGCTGGGTTTACTGGTGAGGAGGAGAAAGCCTGGACAAGAGACGTGGCTTTCCAATGGTCACCTCGCTAATAAGTGGCAGAAGCTAGATTCTGGCTCATTCTACAGCCCATCCGCCCTCTGCCCTTTCTGTGGCCCTGGCCGGCCACGTTGAGCCAGTGCATTAGAATGCTGTGCATCTGCATATCTTTACCCTACACAGACTGCCCCCTTCCTGAAATGCCTTCACGTCCATTTTCCTAGAATTCTCTCCTACACAATCTTAGTTTTTGTCTATACCTGTTATAGCATGTACAGTGGTACCTCAAGATACGAGTGCCCTAACATACGAGAGTTTTGAGATACGAGCTGTCGAGCGAGCGATTTTTGCTTTGAAATATGAGCAACATTTGAGATAGGAGTAATCGCGCGGATCGGCCAGCTGCACATGACCCACCAGTTTACCGAGACTCGAGTGTCTCATAGTTTCCCACGCCTCAAGGTTACAGAACAAATTAAACTCGTATCTTGAGGTACCACTGTATTACTATATGTGTTGGTAACAATCACTATTATATATTCCATTCTGACTGTATGCCAGGCATTATTCTAAGAAATTTACATGTATTATCCGATTTGATTACCTCGACATTCTTATAAGATAGTTATTATCATTATACCCATTTCACAGGAGGGAAACTGATGCATGAAGACTTGCCCAACTTACAGAGCTGGTAAGTGGTAGAACTGGAAACATAACTGCTATTGACTGAGTAATTAATTGAGGAACAGACATCGGACTTCGCTCTGGACCGTGCATCATCACACTCATTCCCCACAGCAATCGAAAGGTGGCATTATCAACCCATTTCATAGATGAGAAGAGTCGCAGAGAAAGTTTTAAGTAGCTTGGCCAACCTCTCGAAGCCAGGATGGGGACTCAGGTCTGAGAAACTCCTATACCCGTGGCTCTTATGCCCAGCAGTACGAGCTACGCTCAGATCTCTCTTCTTTCTCAATGAAGTTTCACTCCTTCCAGAGAAAAGCCAGGCCTCATTCATCTCCCGCTCCCAGCACCTTGCACGGGCCCCGGTGCATCATGGGCACTCAGTAAACGTTGGGGGAGAGGAAGACTAGACAGAGGGCACTGGCCACCTGCTTCGGGTGTGATATGTTTCAATGCACCAGGGCAGAGGTCGGCAAACTCATTCATCGACAGAGCCAAATATCAACAGTCTGATTGAAATTTCTTTTGAGAGCCCAATATTTTAAACTTAAACTTCTTCTAACAGCACTTCTTCAAAATAGGCTTGCCCCAGGCTGTGGTATTTTGTGGAAGAGCCACACTCAAGGGGCCAATGAGCTGCATGTGGCTCACGAGCCGCTGTTTGCGGACCATGGCTCTAGAGAAGTGGTTTTCAACCTTCCTAAGGCAGCGACCCTTTAAGACAGCTCCTCATGGGGTGGTGACCCCCAACCATAAAATTATTTCCGTTGCTACTTCATCACTGTCATTTTGCTACTGTTATGAACTGTCATGTAAATATCTGATAGGCAGGATGTATTTTCATTGTTACAAATGGAACATAATGAAAGCATAGGGATTAATCACAAAAACAATATGTAATTACATATTGTGAAATATTTATTTCTAATGACAAATAAATGAAATTTTGTCTTGAATCGTGGTGTGGCATGGGTAAACTACATTGCTACATTTTGCTACACCGAGGAGCGGTGTGTTGGTTCCTAAGACCATGGGAAATAGGTGTTTTCCAAAAGTCTTAGGCGACCCCTGTGAAAGGGTCGTTCAACCCCAAAGGGGTCGCGACCCAAAGATTGAGAACCGCTGCTCTAGAGGAACAAGCAGAGCAGACATGGCTGTGAAGGACGTTCTTTGGACAGAGGACACTCCGGTGTGGTCAGTGCCTGCCAGCTGGTCTGGGCTGTCAGGTCAGGTCAGACTCAGGTGCAGGAAAGCCCTTCCCTGGACAGCTCAGCTGCTGCTCAGAGAGAGGGCCAGCCCTGCCCTGCTGGCCTCTCCTCAGTCACTGTCCCCCCCCCCCCCCGGACTCCCCTCTTTGAGCCGGGCCTCCTTCACAGAGCCTTTCTCCCAGGCTCAGCCTCTCTGATGGGCATCTGATGACAATGATCCCCCTCCTCCCCCACTATCGGCTCCTTGCAGTGCTCCCTGGAATCCAACTGCCCAGAACCTGCGTCCTTCGCTGCGTCCCTTCCCTGTGGCTCTGCATCACGCCCTGGGCTGAGAGACACCATTAAAAGTTTAAGGGCTGAAAAGAGTATAATCCTGGGGGCTCTGGAGAGCAGATGGAGGGGTTCCCAGAGAAGCCACTGCTTCTTCATGCCTGTCAGTGTTTTCTCTTTTTATTCAACGGTAGTTGGCATACGATATTATAGTAGTTTCAGGTGCACCATAAACCCTTGCTTATACAGTGGTACCTCGAGATACGAGTGGCCTAACATACGAGATTTTTGAGATACGAGCCGTGGAGCGAGCAATTTTTGCTTTGAAATCTGAGCAACATTTGAGATAGGAGTAATCCGGAGGATCGGCCGGCTGCACACGATCCACCAGTTTACCGTGACTGAGCGTCTCATAGTTTCCCACGCCTCAAGGTTACGGAACGAATTAAACTCGTATCTCGAGGTACCACTGTATACAATGGAGAAATGACAGTCTCTTCAACAAGGGAAAACTGAATAAATACATGCAATGAAATGAAAGAGGACCATTATCTTGTTCCAGATACTAAACTAAACTAAACATGCGTTAAAGACTTAAATGTAAGACCTAAAACCACAAATATCCTAGAAGACAACATCGGTAGAAAACTATTGGACATCGCTCTTAGCAATTTCTTTTTGGACATATCCCCTCAAGCAAAGAAACAAAAGCAAAATTAAATAAGTGAGACTTCATCAAACTAACAAGCTTTTGCACAATAAAGAAAACCATCAACAAAATGAAAAACAGCCAACGGAATGGAGAACAGTCACAAAGAACACAGCTGTCAGGCTTTCCCTCGTCTTTTAGGAGAGTCGCATGGAGGAGCCTCAGAGCCAACGACAGCTGGTTTACAATCTGCCTCTGTCCCTGCTCAATCCCTGGACTCTGAGCAAGTCGCTGGGCCTCCATTTCCCCATCAGTAAAATGGGTATAACATCCTCAAATTATAATGTGGTTGGACGACCAGACGACCTGATGGATGAGTGGCAGGAGAGTGCTAAGTTTATGAGTGTTCTCTTTGCCATAGAGGTAGAATCTCAGGTCCACCTCAGGTGACCAGCCATCTGGTTTGTCCAAGACCAAGATATTTCAAGTACAGTGGTACCTCGAGATACGAGTTTAATTCGTCCTGTAACCTTGAGGCGTGGGAAACTATGAGACGCTCGAGTCGCGGTAAACTGGTGGGTCTGTGTGCAGCCGGCCGATCTGCGCGATGACTCCTATCTCAAATGTTGCTCATATTTCAAAGCAAAAATCGCTCGCTCGACGGCTCAGCTCGTATCTCAAAAATCTCGTATGTTAGGGTACTCGTATCTCAAGGTACCACTGTATATGTGAAACTTAGGAAATTCTCAGACAAACCAGAATGAGCTGGTGTCGTGATCGCTTGCCGCATAGTAAAATGGGGATAATAAGTGCTCCTTCCCTACAGGAAGGCGCTGGAATTCTGTAAAAATATATGTAAAATGTATCTTCCCTCTCCTTCTGCTCAATATGGTTCCTCCCTGGGTCCACCCATTGACCCCTATGTGGGAGAATATAGTCCTGTTTCAACCAGGCATAGGATGGCTACAGGTAAACCAGTTGCCCTTGCTAACCCTTGAAGGGAGGTCTCTGTTTTGGGCCTAGGGGCTGTGTAGGTGACTACCCTCCTCTGAGGATTCTGACTGGTCCCCAGGAGTCCCCAGGAAGAGGTTTCTGTGATGCTAAATGTCAGCCAACTTTCACTCACCTGCTTCAGTCTGGCACCTTGCGGCTGGAACAGGGCAAGGCAGAGCACTCCCTTCATGAAATGACTCAGGCCTGGAGCTGAGAGAATAAAGGAAGCAAAATGGTCAGTCCTAAGAGTTGCTCGTAAGAAGGAGGTTGGCACAGCATTGCTTCTGGGTAGAGTTCAAATCGTCCAGTCCGCTAAAAGTGCCTGGTCAACAGGCTCAGTGCGTGGCACACAGAAAATACTCAGTAAATATATTATAGATGTTGACCTTGAAATTATTTTGACCTCATTTGAAATAAGAAAGGTTAATCATATTCTTATTTCAACTAGTTAGCCTGCAGATTCCTTATTCGTGTATCTTTCCTCCAAAGTATAAGAGAGCAGCCTAGGAAACCTTGACTTTAAAAATCACAAAACCTGTTTTCAAATCCACTAACACGTATTGGCTTTGTGACCGTGTGCAAGCCACCCTTCTTACCCGCAGTTTCCTTAACTGTTAAGTGGAAACAATAATCTTTGCCCGTCTGCCTCATTGCTGCCTTAGGACCAAAAGCAAACAAATAAAAACACGCAGCGATAATAAAACAGCTATTGTCAATGGTACTGGGTATACCTGTGAGAGCCATTTATCCTTAATCTTGTTCACTAGACAATAACAATGCTGAAGCATTAAGTGAAAAGTGTTCTGAAGTCTGCAATGTACCTTTAATTTTAGTTTAAAAAGATAGCTTGGCTGGTGGGTAGATCAATGAGTAGGTCAATGGATAAATAAGTGAGAATACAAGCAAATCATAGTAAGAAGACAACGGTAGAATCTTGGTGATTGGTGTCTGAGTGCTTTCAGCTTCTCATGATGTATCCTTGAATATTTTCACAATAAAATTTAGGGGAAAAGAGAAAATCCACAGGAGCAAAGATACATTACCCTCCTAGTTCTCTTGGGGAAAGGAACTCAGCGAGCTATGGTCCTGTCTCTGAAATGCCAGCCCAGTTTAAATCGGGTTTGAAATGGCCGAAGAGTGTGACTTCCTACACCCGGGTGGGCAAGGGATGTAGCGAGAACATTTGTCCGGAGAAAACCAGACCCCTTCCCTCAGGAGAACAAAATCTCTCCCTTGCTGAGTCACTCCAGGGCTGAGAGGCAGGGACATGACGGAGTGAAGGTCAAGTGCACGTGATAAGGGGCCCACGTGCCGAGGGGGAGGCTGACATCATCAGAGATCCATCTCTTGCGTCAACAGCTTGAACTGTGTGCCCAGCTTAGAAGTGGAAGAGGGAGTCCAGGGCTCCCCAAACCTGCAGATGACAAGATCACCCCTGGCCAATGATGACTCCTCTTCCCACCTGATCATAGTTAGTCCTGCAGTTAGCTCCTACTTGGACGTTTCTAGTCAAACATCCATTCTGGTCTGGTCTCTGGGTAGTTTAGCTCTAGTTCAGAATGATATAAATGGCCCTGTTCTTTTCGTATTTCTTTTTTTTTTTAATATATTTTATTGATTTTTTTACAGAGAGGAAGGGAGAGGGATAGAGAATCAGAAACATCGATGAGAGAGAGAGGCATCGATCAGCTGCCTCTTGCATGCCCACTATTGGGGTTGCCTCTTGCATGCCCACTACATGCCCTTGACCGGAATCAAACCTGGGACCTTTCAGTCTGCAGACCAATGCTCTATCCACTGAGCAAAACTGTTTTCGGCCTGCTCTTTTTTTTTTTTTTTTACTCTGCTCTTTTCTTTTTTTTTTTAATTTTTTAAATAATATTTCATTGATTTTTTACAGAGAGGAAGGGAGAGGGATAGAGAGTCAGAAACATCGATGAGAGATATCAATCAGCTGCCTCCTGCACACCCCCTACTGGGGATGTGACCGCAACCAAGTTACATGCCCTTGACAGGAATCGAACCTGGGACCTTTCAGTCCGAAGACCGATGCTCTCTCCACTGAGCCAAACCGGTTTCGGCCTGTTCTTTTCTTAAAACAAAAGTTGCGGTTCCATGGAAAAAGCTCTGGATGTCGTATCAGGAGGTCTGGGCCTGGATTCTGGAAACAGCTACCTCTAAAGCAGTGGTTCTCAACCTTTCTAATGCCGCGACCATTTAATACAGTTCCTCATGTTGTGGTGAATCGTCGTGTAAATATCTGTGTTTTCCGATGGTCTTAGGCGACCCTGCTAGCGGTTCTCAACCTGTGGGTCACTGCCGTAGAGCCTAAGACCATCCGAAAACAGGTCACGACCCACAGGTTGAGAACCGCTGCTCTAAAGCCTCAGGAGAGTCCCTTAAATGATCTGGCTCCGTTCCCTCCGATCACACTGGTGCCTTCTACACACACTGGTCATCCATTCACCATGAAGTCATCATGAAGACCGGATCTCCATCACAGATATGCCCTCAGAGCTGGCCTCGCACCCTCCCCCACCCCAGGTGAAATGCAGGCTGGGAAGTGCTTCGGGAAAGCTCCACATTCCCTCCATCTCCAGCCGCTGCAGGGGAACAGAGAAACACATGGACTCCTGACATGCCACCAGAACATCATACGTGAGGGTCACCACAGATGAGAAGTCCCTTGATGGTGACACAGGAGGGGTGGACGTCGCTCCAAGGGGAGAGAAGAGCCTCTTCTACCCGGAGGCCTGACTGACGGATGCACGGGGAGAATGTCTCCTTTCCAGACCGTGAAAAAGCAGCCTCGGTCCATTTACTCTCCCTGACCGCAGCCTTTCCCCTGCCCGCTGGGGAGAGGGGCCTCTCGTCCAGAGTAAGCGACACCTGCCCCATTGGTTGCCATGGCTGCGGTGGCCCTGAGATTACTCTTTGAGGAGGAGGTGACATATGTCCCAGCAGGAAAGATGACTCCTAAGGTCTTTATCTTTGAATGATACCTCTGACCCACAAGATAGCAGAAAGCTTGGATAGCAGAAAGCTTAATCTGAAAATTAAATCTCATCATTCCTCGAGAGCCACACGATTTTCACCTCTCCTATCTGGAGGTTTTTTTTTTTTTTTTGTTATTTCTTGATTTTTTTAAATATATATTTTTTATTATTTATTTATTTATTTTTACAGAGAGGAAAGGAGAGGGATAGAGAGTCAGAAACATCGATAAGAGAGAAACATCAACCAGCTGCCTACTGCACACCCCCTCACTGGGGATGTGCCCGAAACCAAGGTACATGCCCTTGACCAGAATCAAACCTGGGACCTTTGAGTCCGAAGGCCGATGCTCTATCCACTGAGCCAAACTGGTTTTGGCTAGACTTGGGTTTCTTGATGAATGGCCCTACTTGATCACCCAGACTGTGCCAACACCATGCACAATACGTTAGATACCTACTGCCCTTGATCTTCACAGTGGCCTTCAAATGACCCAATTTACAGATGAGGAAAACGGAGTTTGCCTCTGAGTTCAGAGGAGGGAACTAGACTGGAGTCTTAAAATAAGAATGTGATTTAAACGGGCTTCACGTAAGCAGCACAGTGTCACATGAGGGTTCGATGGCACTTAGATCAGTCACTCTGGGTTTGAAGTTCATTTACCAGCTGTGTGACCTTGGGCAGAGAAGTGGGGATCTCAAGAGTGACCTGAAGGTTAAATGAATGAATGAACAATGAATGAATGAATGAATGAGACAGTACCTGACAGATAGGAGGTTTTCCATAAGATGTTGGTGATTCTTACTGAAGAAGAGATGGGATATAAAATGAGCAGAATGAAAAGCAGCGGAGGGGAAACAGCCATCACCTGCTGGTGAGCTATCAAGAGAGGAGCTTGTGCTTGATCTGGAAGAGGCAAAGATGGAGCCACTGCATGCTCTTGACCAGAGGGGTGCCGTGATGAAAGGGGAGGTGCTTGGAGACCTTGATCTCTGAGATGCCACAACATGGTCATCATCGGTTGCTTAACTGTGGCAAACATTTTTCTTATTGCCTGATGCTTTTAATCCTACGGCAGTTTTTCCCTAAGTCTGACCAGCCAGCAGCAGAATGACCTGGAAGCCAAAAAAAAAAAAAAAAATACATGGCCCTGGGGCCCTGGCCAGACATAGGAATTCAGAAACCCTAAAGATAAGGCCCAGGAATTTGCATGCTCCCAAATACCTCAGATGATTCCTAAAGCCACTCCCCTAGAACACGGAGTTTCAAACATGGAGTAAAAAGAGTCTCAGTTAACCAGTCTGTCTTCTCAGAATCAGGGCACTGGGTTTCCAAGGCCAGCTCCCAGGGTAATAATAGACCCAGGGCAGTCTGAGCCCTCTCTTAAACGGCCAGGCACCTAAAAATAAAGCCAGCGAGGCAATGTGGGTTCCAGCCTCAGAAAAGCGGCCAGAGGAGGAATTACATACAATACGAAACCGATCCCCTGGTATGGAGCATGGACTGTTTGTCGGCCTGTAGTTCATGCCAATTGGGCAGCCTCGGGCACATCCCAACTCAAGTGCAGCTTTCACCGCCGGCTAAACCGAGTCCTGGAAATCAGTGACTGTGACTCTGGCCAGGCCTGAGATTCGAGGCAAGGTGGCAGAGCTGGTGGAGGGCACAGGGAAATGGTTCCAGTCAGGTCCACAGCACGGACTCGGTGGCTCCGAGGAGACAGACACACAGATAGCCTGGTGGACGGACACACAGGTGAGAGACCTGCCCTCAGGTGACTGCCATCCGATGTGGTACAAAACACAAGAATACATACAGTCATAGAGTCAAAAATGATTAGGGCCGAGACCGGTTTGGCTCAGTGGATACAACGTCGGTCTGTGGACTAAAAGGTCCCGGGTTCGATTCCAGTCAAGGGCATGTACCTTCCTTGCGGGCACATCTCCAATAGGGGGCGTGCAGGAGGCGGCTGATCGATGTCTCTCTCTCATCGATGTTTCTGACTTTCTATCCCTCTCGCTTCCTCTCTGTAAAAAATCAATAAAATATTAAAAAAAATTTTTTTTAAATGATTAGGGAAACAGAGAAAATGAAGAGAGAGATTCTAGGGAGGCTGGTGAGGGGAAAGGTCCTGTGGAGAAGGGTGGCGACTGAGCCAGGTCTTCATAGGATGAGCGGGCTTTAAACAGGCAGAGATGAGGGTGCGCACATACAGACAGAGAAAAGGGAATTCAGTGGAGGGAACCCTAAATAATTCTGGTTTAGCTGAGTATTCTTTTCTCTCCCGGAAGCAACAGGGTAAGAGAGGTGGGGAGCAATGGATGAATGCACTGCAGGCCAGACTAAGACATGAGGTCATTATTCTTGGAGGCGACAGAGAACTGTGGTAGAGAAACGTTGGTGGCGGAGGGAGAGTGATTTGCATGAGAAGGTGCAGAAGCATGTACCAGTCTGTGCTACAGGTGGTGTCTGTGTTCTAGAAAAACAGTCGCCAACCTTTCGGACCTCATGGACTACCAGTGATCCGAGGACCATCTGTTGGCGACCGCTGTTCTAGAACCTCTGGTTTTTCTTCTAAGCTGAGTCTAGCCCCAGGGAGACAGAAGCCCCTACATAAGTGATTGTCAAACTGACTCCAAGGCAGGTAGCTGGGTTTGGAGCTCCCGTAATTACCTAGATAGGAGAGATCTCGAAAGCCTCCCCCACGGGCAAGGAGAACAGGGGTCAGGTGGAAAGATAAGACAGGAGAGAAGCCGCATTTTTCCATCTGAGTTTCCAGCTGGAAAAGACTATCCCACTTCGGTTCAAAGGTCATTTGACGGATTGCAAATATATTCCAGTTTCTCTCCTCCCTGCTTCTGCATTCCTTGCGATGTAGGTGAAGTCTGTGTTCCTAACCCCCCCAAGTCTGGGCCGGCCTGATTGCACATTGTTCTGGAACTGTGCAGTGGACGGTTCTGAGTCCAGACTGCAGGAGGCTGGGCATAACTCTACCATCTTCTGGAAACATCCCCCACCATGAGCAGAAGTTCGGGTTAGCCCGTTAGAGAATGGCACTTCCCATCTGATGGCATCCCATCCCAGCCATCTCCAGCTGGCATCTGCTGCCTGAAAGCAGATAAGACCAGCCAAGACCAGCTGAGATCAGCAAAGCTGCCCAGCTGACCCACACGCTCCAACGAGAATGAGCGGTTGGTTTGGGTTTGGGTGTTTGTTTCTTATTCCAGGGAAAGTGTGGTGGTGGCTTGTCAGGCAGCGGTCGTTAACGGGCATGGGGAGTCTCTAGATCAAAGTTTCTTGTGGCCAAAGCAGCTGGGCCCTCTCCAGCGATACACTTTAAGCTAGATTATAAGAAATAAAGGAGGAGGAGGAGGAGGAGGAGGAGGAGGAGGAAGAGGAGGAGAAGAAGGAGGAGGAGGGAGAAGAGGGAGAAGAAGAGGAAGAGGAGGAGGAAGAAAAGGAGGAGAGGAAGAGGAAGGGGGAGAATTTTTTAGTAATTCCTTAAAGAGTATTTGCTTCAGTCATTTTACTCTTTCAACAAGCATGTTGCGCATCAACCACGTTGTAGTTAGGCACTTAATACTTAAATGATAATTGGTCAGTGCTGACTCAGACAGACCCTGCCCTTGGGAGCTTCTGGGTGTGGTCCCTTCCCAATTTATAAAGTGCTTTCATACCCACTAGTTCATTTGACTCCCACACCTTTCATATCCACTAGTTCATTTGACTCTCACACCTTTCATATCCACTAGTTCATTTGACTCTCACACCTTTCATATCCACTAGTTCGTTTGACTCTCACACCTTTCATATCCACTAGTTCATTTAACTCTCAAACCTCTCAGGAGCTCCTATTTACAAATAAGTAAACTGAGGGTGACAGAGGTCAACTAGTTTTCCAAAATGACGCCACCAGCTAGTAAGCCCGCGTGTCCCACGAGACTGGGAGCTCGCTGTGGGATGAGAAGACAGCCTATTATTGTCCTGACTCCTGGGACCGGATCAGTAGATCCTATAATTAGACTTTAAAAGAGCAAATTCAGAGACTAGGATTCAAACCCACAACTCTGACTACAAGCCCTCTGCTTGCTCTATAATATCAGCTATGCCCCCAGAACATCCCTGCAACAGTGTAATTCATGTAAAGAATGGAACCCATGTTCTCATATTGCCAGCTCCCAACTCTAATATTGAGTACAGCAAGGGCATCTGCTCAAGGAAGCTACAAAAGTCCAGGGATTCAGGCATGGCAGGATCTAGGTGTTCAACCGTTTCCTCTTTCTCCACGTCGCAGTTCCGTTTCCTCTGTGTTGGCTTCCTTCTCAGGCAGAAAGTCTTACTGTGGTGGATAAAATGGCCGCTGGAAACCCAAGATCTTTCAGCTCGGTGTCTGAGAGACACTTCTTGAGAATCCATGTTAATTCCTGATATTGGACTCTAGCATAGATTATGCTCTCTTCCTCACCCTGCACTAGTTATTCTGTCAAGGAGAACGGAATACTCTGACCGGCCACCTTTCTGTTAAGGTAAAAAGAGACAATAACTGTTTACCAACGTAAACGGTAGACATTTTTGAATAAACGGATGAATGAATCTTGACCCACAATGATTCACCTCTATCTCCACTGCTAAGGGACAAGCCAACATCTTTTTCTTCCCTCCGCATTCCATGGGCCGAGTGTCATCTAACCAACAACCCTTCATAGGAAGCAAGATATGGTCTGCAATTCTAGAAGCATCTGTGCCCTAAACATGTAATTAAGCCAGAGGCAAGTACAGCTGGTGAAAGCAGGAAGACGAGCAGAAACTCTTCAATCTAGGAATGTTGTGGGCCCTGTCATTACAGACCCCGCACGCTAATCTGTCCCACTGCGATTCCACAAACTCTAACTCATATTGTTCTCCAGCTGAAAATGCAGGAGTCTTCTCTGGACGGTGGCTTTCCTCCTCTCTTCCTTTATTGAAAGCCTTTTCAAATCAACAGAAAATTGAAGATTTATGTCATCAGATTAGGGATGGACCCAGGTGTTATTCAAGGTAGAGAATATTAGCAAAGGGAGTGGGGCAAAGAGTACATTTTAAATAAAACAACAGCAACTCCATTCCACACACACACTGTGTGACCTGCGGCAGGTTACTCAACCTCTCTGAGCCCCACTGTCTCTTTCTGTACAATGTCAGTAATAAGTTCAGCCTCCTGGGGTCACCGTGAGGATTCACATTATTGGGGACGTATCACGCCTAGCATGGTGGCGGGACCTGGCAAGTATTGAAGTATTTGACAAATGTTTGTTCTTTTCCCCTTTAGAGACATGAAAAGTCCTGATTCTATTGTCATGTAAAGCTAGAACCACCCAATAAACAAAAGCAAATATGAAAGGAATCCCAAACAAAGTTTTATCAGCCGAAATGCAATGATAGTTTTGAGTTATAGTATTTACAAAAGCAAATGAAAAAGGAGTGCCTTTAGAAGCAGTCTTCTTAAAGCAAAAGCAAATTACACAGGTAATTGTGTGGATGACTCACTGCCCTCCTAGGGGCTGAGATGCAATCTTGGGGAAGACACACGCTCTAGGCTCAAGGAGCGCGGGGAATCTGATCATGCTCCGGAGAGGAATACCATAACTCAAAACTATCATTGCATTTCGGCTGATAAAACTTTGTTTGGGATCCTTTCAAAAGCAGGGATCCTATTTCCTTCATCATTACGTTCTCTGCCTTTAGCAAAAGTACGGGACATAGTATATGGTCGATAAATGGCAATGGCATAAACCATAAATATTTAATATTTCTCTTGAACCATGGATCACATGGACTGCTCTGATACAGGTAAAGCTCAGCAGATCTTGAGTGGAGTGGGGTCTGTATCACTGAGCAGCCGGGTCAGCTTTGGGGTGACTGATCTGGGAAGCTCTCAGTTGAGGTGACCGCATTTTGCTCTGTGCAGCCTTTCAGAAAGCCACGTCCTCTGGCAAACAAAGGGTCAGCAGGTCAGCAATAAACTTACTTAATGGGCAAGTTACTCCATCAAACAGGTCCGCATCAGCAGAAAAAACGTAAGAAAGAGAAGAGAGACGCACACGTTCTGAATACCTTTTTGTTCCGCTGGAGGAATGTGCTGTGTGCCAGAAATGAAGTCTGGCCACATTTTAACGGGGATGTGTCTTGGTGTGGGCCTCTCTAGGTTTATCTTGCATGGGACTCTCTGCACTTCCTGGACAAAGAAAATCTTAAAAATAGCAGGAGGACAGAAGTAAGTTACTTACAAGGGAGCGCCCGGAAGACTGTCAGCTGATTTTTTCAATAGAAACTAAGCCAGAAAGGAGGGGCAAGAAATATTCAAAGCGATGACAGTTAAGGACTTAAAAATCAAGATTACCCGGCAAAGCTATGATTTAGAATTGAAGGACATGTAAAGAGCTTCCTAGACAAGAGAAAGCTGAAGGACTTCATCACCG
The DNA here is from genome assembly GCA_004026805.1 of Lasiurus borealis. Lineage (NCBI taxonomy): Eukaryota > Metazoa > Chordata > Mammalia > Chiroptera > Vespertilionidae > Lasiurus > Lasiurus borealis. Next base: position 45,368 of record PVJN01011805.1, read on the forward strand.
CCAAACCAGTATTACTGTGAAAGGGTCTTCTTTATGTAGAAGAAGGAAAGACATATTTAAAACTATGAACAATAAAATGGCAATAAATACATTGTCTATCAACACTGAATCTAAAAATCAATACTGAATATCAATATTGAATCTAAATCAAAACGAAATAAAGGAACAAGCAGAATAGAAAGAGACTCAGAGAGACAGAGAACGTTTTGATGGTTGCCAGGCAGAAGGGTGATTGGGGGAGGAGTGAAAAAGATGATGGGATTAAGAAGTGCAAATTGGTAGGTACAGAACAGTCATGGGGATGTAAAGTACAGCATAGGGGATCTAGCCAATAATATTTTAATAACTATGTATGGTGTCACACGGGTATAAGATTTATCAGTATGATCAGTCAGTAAGCTATATGGTCATCACTGGGGTGTACACCTGAAACTAATATAATACTATCAACTCTCATAGATAAAAACTGATTAAGAAAATGAAGCCTTGCTAAAAACCTATTTGGCTCAGTGGATAGAGCGTCCGCCTGCGGACTGAAAGGTCCCAGGTTCGATTCCGATCAAGGGCATGTACCTTGGTTGTGGGCACATCTCCAGCGTGGGGCATGCAGGAGGCAGCTGATCGATGTCTCTCTCTCATCAATATTTTTAGCTCTCTGTCCCTCACCCTTCTTCTCTACAAAAAACAAATCAATAAAATATATTTTAAAAAAAAAAGGAAACGAAGACTGGGTGTCCATTTGAGCTGAAAGCTGAAAGGTGTGGAGAAATCAGACTTGGCACAGAGTGGCAGGCCTGAGGATGAAAAGACATGGCGAGTGGGAGGAGAGATGGAAGGGATGGGCAATGGGTAAGGCAGGGAAGCAAGAGGGCACCAGCATCCTGATGTCCCCGGAGCAGGTACCACTGCCCTGCATCTCTTCCAAAGACACTGGTCACGCTGACACTCAGCCATGAGCCTGCCCCCACTTCCCGGAGATGGGTGAGAAGAACATGTGGACCATCAAATCAACGTGTGAGAGTGGCCGAGACCGGTTTGGCTCAGTGGATAGAGCGTCGGCTTGTGGACTGAAAGGTCCCAGATTCGATTCCGGTCGGGGGGAATGTACCTTGCTAGCGGGCACATCTCCACTGTGGGGCGTGCAGGAGGCGGCTGATCGATGTCTCTCTCTCATCGATGTTTCTGACTTTCTATCTCTCCCCCTTCCTCTCTGTAAAAAATCAATAAAATATATTTTTTTAAAAAATGTGTGAGAGTGCAGGTGGAACAGCCACGCAGCCATGCCGGCTCCCCCTCCTCTCCATCGGACGGGGTGGAGGGGGCATCCCGTGGCCCAGCCCTGACCTCCAGCGAGGAAAACGGCTTTGGGAACACACCCAGCCCGAGGGCAGGTCATCCCGAGTCCATTCAGTGGGTGGGGAATGCGATGTTCCAACGTAACTGGATTTCTGAGCTACAATCCCCGCCGGGGGGGAAAATTGCCTCTCTTTCTTTTCTTTTTTTTTTTCTTTTCCCCTTATCTGTCCCTGTGTCTGGGCTGCTGGAGTCTGCAGCGAGCTCTCCACTGTCTGGAATATGTCCTCCATTGTGTTCTTTCTGTGAGGAAAATTACAACGTGAAGAGGAGAGGGGGCAGAGAGGAACATTGCCTTCTAAACAGTCTCAGGGAGATAATTGCCGAGGCTCTGTGGCTCGCTCCTGCTCCCCCTCCCTTCCCAGCTCCTCCGTCTTCCCTCCCTGTTGCGGGGTCTGGAAAATGAACACGGCTAGGGAAGGGGGAAATAGCTTCTCCTGATGTGCCAGCTGTTTCTCCTCATCTTCCCGGGGCACCAGGGTACCCACCTATTGCTCCACAAAAGGATAGTCAGGCGGTTTTGTTTGGGGAAATATGGGCTATTTTTTTTTTTTGGTGGTTTGGGTTATTCCTTTAATACCTCAGCTGCCTGCTCGGCTGTGCATTAGTTCAGGTGGCTTCCAGGGCTTCTTATCACTGTGTCAGGCCATTCACTGATCATTTACTGTGTGTCCAAAAGCATGCCAAGCCTCTATGTCCCTGATTTCATTTAGTTCCCATAGCCAACAACCTGGAAGGTCAGCTGGGTGCATCTATGATAATAAAAGAGAAACATGCAAATGGACCATACCTCTGCTACGCCCACCAGCCAATCAAGAGCAAGTATGCAAATTAACCCAACCAAGATGGCTGGGGCCACAGAGCAAGCAGGAGGTTTGTATTTTAATATTAGTGATGAAATGTTGAGTCTCGCCGAGACTGGTTTGGCTCAGTGGATAGAGCGTTGGCCTGTGGACTTAAAGGTCCCAGGTTCAATTCTGGTCAAGGGCATGTACCTTGGTTTTGGGCGCATCCCCCGTAGGGGGCGTGCAGGAGGCGGCTGATCAATGTCTCTCTCTCATTGATGTTTCTGACTTTCTATCTCTCTCCCTTCCTCTCTGTAAAAAAAATCAATAAATATATATATTTTTAAAAATGTTGAGTCTCAATAAATGAGTTCAGATCACTTGTCCCAGCTCACAAGCTATTAAGGGCATAGCCAAGATCTGAACCTACTTCCTTCCCTCAGAATCAATGAGGGGCAGTCCCAGTCCTCAACACCTTTAAAATCTTAAGAAGACAGATAACGTAACTGAAAGTGTTTCTGGGGAGAGTAACACGATCCATTTCTGCCCAATGAGATGCAAGCAGAAGTTTCCGAGGGAGTGAAGGATTTGCCCAAGGTCACCCAGCTGTGGGTTGAGGTTGAAGAAAGCAATCTATACAGTTCCTTCTAGAATGAAGATTTAAGAAACTGTGACTACAAAGTCCCTTAGCAGATGCTTGAAAAAGTACTTAAAATGATCATAGCCCAGCTGGTGTGGCTCAGTGGTTGAGTCAACCTATGAACCAGGAGGTCATGGTTTGATTCCTGGTCAGAGCATATGCCCAGGTTGCAGGCTCGGTCTTGGTCCCCATTGTGGGGCATGCAGAAGGCAGCTGATCAATGATTTCTCTTTCATCATTGATGTTTCTATCTCTCTTCTCTCCCTTCCTCTCTGAAATCAATAAAACTTATATTTAAAAGATATAAAATAAAATGGTCACTTTTCTGTGCATAACTTGGAAGAAAATGCCACATACACACACAAAAAAGAATTACCTTGATTTTATTTTTCCTTCCTTCCTTCTTAAATGTAAGCATTGGGTTTGTTGGATCTGTATGTCCCCATTTTATGGATGGAGAAACTGAGGCTCAGAGACACTGAATAACCTGCAATCGGGAGGCCAGGGTCTCTCTCCTCCAGGTCAGTGTTTTTCAGAGTGTGGTCCCTGGACCAGCAGCATCAGCATCACTTGGGGCTTGTGAAAAACTCCGGGTTTCAGGCTCTGTCCTCCCCCCCACCCACTAAATCAGAAACTCTGGTGTTGGGGGCCCAGCATTCTCGCTTTTCACAAACTTCCTGCCGCTTCTGCTGCCGCAAAAGATTGTAAGACCACTGCTTGTATAGTGGTTATAATTAATATGTACTAAGAAAATCCGGGTATAAATCCATACATTTTGTTTTTTTTTGTTTTTTTTTGGGGTTTTTTTGCCGCTTTAAACTAGAGATCATCCTGGAAGCAATTTTACGTTGACTTTGGAAAAGTCGGTTGCAAAAGTACGACGACAGCAGACTTTTAGAAATCGAATCAGACAGGCAGCGTGCAAGGTGCTGACATGTGGTGTCTGAGGCAGAACAGCGGTCGCTGCGCTGAGGACGAAGGTGTGGATGAGAGACCTCCCCAGCTCTCATCACCTCCTCTTGAGCGGGGCCCAGCTGGGGCCGGAGTACGCGGACTCCTTCCCAGCTGTCAGTCAAAGCGTGCCTTGTGAGAGGTGGCCTCCTCCGCCGAGGACCTGGCTGCACCGATGAGAAATGCCACCAGCTTCCTCACAGGGAAAATGACTTGCCCAAGGTCACCCTGCTGCAGCGCGGAGCTGGGGAAGGCAGTCCCTTTCAGCACCGGTAGCGACGGGATCTGACTGCCAGGTGGCCAGAGCAGATGCTTCACACAATCGCTCCCCCTGCATCCCAGGCACACAGCTCAGAAGGAAATGCCACAAAAATAAAAATAAAAAACTCGGAGGGGATTTTTTTTTCCTCCTATTTTTTAAAGCCCAAGCTCTTAAACACAGCCAACAAAATCCTTCCGGATCTCACTGTGCTGTGCCTTCAGCGGTACTCATAAGAAGGCTGCGCCGATGGGCACTATGAGATTCTCCAATACTTTACTGAATATCCAGTGCAGTTTATGCCGATAGAAAGCTATGAATTAAACACACTTTAATGGAAAGAGGGATTTGAGAGACATCGTTTAGTCATTCCAAACTCTCCTATCCCTCCCATGCCATAGCATTTAACTAACAAAAAACAAAAACATACATCAGTATAAGAAGGGATGCACCTATAAGAAAGAAGTAGGAAATTCTTTATGCATCCAAGTGGATGTATGACAATTTATTCAACCTGCCCCTTAGTCTTTTAAAAATATTTTTTTATTGCCAAAATCGGTTTGGCTCAGTGGATAGAGCGTCGGCCTGTGGACTGAGGGGTCCTAGGTTCGATTCCAGTCAAGGGCATGTACCTTGGTTGCAGACATAACCCCAGTGGGGGGCGTGCAGGAGGCGGCTGATCGATGTCTCTCTCTCATCAATGTTTCTAACTCTCTATCCCTTTCCCTTCCTCTCTGTAAAAAATTAAAATAAAATAAAATAAAATATATATATTGATTTCAGAGAGGAAGGAGAGAGAGAGAGATAGAAACATCAATGACGAAAGAGAATCATTGATTGGTTGCCTCCTGCATGCCCACACTGGGGATCCAGCCCACAACCCAAGCATGTGCTCTGACATGAACTCCTGGTTCACAGGTCAACACTCAACCACTGAGCCACCCCAGCTGGGCCACCTTGCCCCTTATTGAGGGACATAAATTACTGGTAATCTTTCCAATCTACACTAGGAAAACATCAATCCATTTGCCTTAGGAAGCAGGGATTGGAAGAAGTGGAAAACTGGAAAGAGCAATTATGAGGCAGAGGCCAGCTGAGAGACCTGCTGGTGGTGATGGAGACGGACAAGAGAGATGGTTAAGAACCTGGAGGCCTGGGCTTCAAGCATTTAGCATGTTGAGCAGAAGCACAAGAAACGAATAATGTCAACACATTGATTCACTGCACACATATGGATTGTGCACCTGCTATGTTTGGGGGTTGGTGGGGAGGTGCCAAGCCCTGCAGATGGGAGTGTAGACAAACAGGTGCCATTCCGTCCATATAGAGCTTCCAGCCTAGGAAGGAAAGGTGGGTATTTCAAAGGAGCTGACACCCCTGGAGCAAGGTGGAGTGGGGGGCATTGCCCACAGGAGATGCACACGCTGTGGTCACAGAGAGGGCAATCACTCAGCCGGGCTTCTCCCTGTGGCCCTGACCACCAGCAGCAGCACCTGGGACCTTGCTGAAGCGCCAGTCACCATCCCAACCCCCCGAATGAGGAACTCTGGGACGGGCAGAGCCCGACAGTCTGGCTTTCACATGCTCCATCCGGGAGACACCGCCTCGCAAACCCCGCGGTGCAGGACGCAGGGGTAGCCGCCTCTCCTGACGCACTGGGTCTAGAATGACTCCGGACAGGAAGTGACCTGTGAGCCAGGTCTTGCTAGGAGAGCGAGGTCCCTCCCGGCAAGAACAAGCGGAGCCAGCGTGGAACATTCCAGAGATGCCTGCGCTCCTGAGCCAGGAGCCAGCTTGCAAGGACCTCCACCTTCCTACTTCCTAATGGTTTTTGGGGCCAAACCAAGGGAAATGACTTAGGCCCGGAATTATTCACGGCATCTCTGGCGAACAATGTACACGCCTCCCAGCAGAGGGACTCGGGGTTGAACTGTGAGTCACACACAGAAGTGAGCAGCGGCCCTCTTTTTCAGGAGAGAGGCCTGAGTCTCCCGGTGCAGAGAAGAGTTTCCGTGTACAGTGCTGGCTATATGAAGCATGAGCATAGCATGTTACTGTTCGTGTGGAAATGCTCATCTCTACCAGCATATGTGCCTGGAACACTGCAGAGAGATGCTAGGAAGGAGTAACAGAAACCAGCCCCATTTTCATTGGCTACAGCTTCTAGCTTTTTAATTCGGTACCAGGGGCACAGGTCAATGGAGAGAAACAGAACCCGGATCTCTTGTAATGCACAAACAAGTACAGTGGCACCTCGAGATACGAGTTTAAGTCCTTCTGTAACCTTGAGGCGTAGGAAACTATGACACACTCGAGTCACGGTAAACTGGTGGGTCGTGTGCAGCCGGCCGATCCGCGCGATGACTCCTATCTCAACTGTTGCTCGTATTTCAAAGCAAAAATCCCTCGCTCTCAAAAATCTCCTATGTTAGGGCACTCGTATCTCGAGGTACCACTGTAACATGGGCAGGGAGAGCTGTGCTGAATGGCCTCCTGGCTCCAAGATGGGTCTTCCTCCCTCCCCCTCGCCACCTCCCCCTTTCTCACACCTTTTGGGGGATTTCACGGGGTGGGGGGTGTGACAGGGAGGGGCGCCCGGTGTTCTGATTACCGCTTTCAGTACCTATTTTGTTCTAACAGGATGTGCTGTTGGGGGTCAAAGCCGGAGGCCAAAGTCCTAGCCACGTTCGTTCTCGGTAGCCCCTCTGAGTTCCTGGTATCTGGGAAATGGTCACTGAACAGGCAGGGGGCGGGGAGGAGGAGGGCAGGGGTGCGAGAGTTGGGGGAGGGTGCCAACAACCACTGTGGTGGGAAGGGGTGGGGACCCGCAGGGGCTCCATTCAGAAAAAGAAGAGCTGGTGGTTTCAGGCAGCTGAGGTGAGAGCAAGAGGGAAATGAGACAGCCTGGGTGGGGGAGGGGGAACGCTGACCCTCGCTCGCTTCTCTCCAAAAAAGGGCAAAAGTAGGTGCAGAAGATGTGGCCTGCGGGGCAGAAAAGACTCCTCCCCGACCCACTCCAGCTCTCGTCTGCCTCAGTGTCCCGCTTCCCAGGCAAGAGGGCATTCACTGCACCCAGCCCACGCCCACACCAGTTTGCCTTCGTCACCCCTCTGTTATCACACGCCATTTTCTCCAAACCCTTCCTCCAAAATCCCACGTGCAGAGGTGGAACCAGAAGCTCAGAAGGGCAAAAGAACTCACCCCAAAAAACCTCAGGGGAGCCAGGATCAGAACCCGGTTCTCCCCGACTCTAAAATCTCTGCTACACCCCATTTGATGCTCCCCAGAGCTTGAGAGAGACCCCTTCTCAGGCTCTGAAATCACTCGCCCTTGAGCCAGGCACGTGGGCCCCGACTCCCATCCTGTGCACTTGAAAAATCGCTGTTTTTTTAAATAAAAAAAAGCAGCAGAGAGCCCCGGAGGGTTGGTGAGAAGATAAAAGCCTCCAGCAGACAGGATCTCCAGCATCTCTGCGCGCTCCCCGCCAGCTCGTGTTTGCTCCGGCACCAATACCGGTTTATCCGGTCCGCGGCCCCGATGGCAATCTCGCTCCCATCCATCACCGGGGTTTTTCTGTTCGCCTGATGTTGCCCAACCGCCGGGCCCGCACGGTTCCCCGGCGCTGTGTACACTGTCAAGATAAAAGCTTGTTTGGAAGGGACACGACCTTCTCTCCGGGCTTTCGAAAGAAAACTTTGCA